>PVIU01024548.1:0-25370 GCA_004026605.1 Ondatra zibethicus
GTGTGGAGTCTGTGGCCAGGAGCGCCCTGCCTAGTGCCAAACACCTGGCCTTAGAACTGCTGTGGAGTCTGTGGACAGGAGCGCCCTGCCTAGTGCCAAACACCTGGCCTTAGAACTGCTGTGGAGTCTGTGGACAGGAGCGCCCTGCCTAGTGCCAAACATCTGGCCTTAGAACTGGTGTGGAGTCTGTGGACAGAAGCGCCCTGCCTAGTGCCAAACATCTGGCCTTAGAACTGGTGTGGAGTCTGTGGCCAGAAGCGCCCTGCCTAGTGCCAAACATCTGGCCTTAGAACTGGTGTGGAGTCTGTGGACAGAAGCACCCTGCCTAGTGCCAAACATCTGGCCTTAGAACTGGTGTGGAGTCTGTGGACAGAAGTGCCCTGCCTAGTGCCAAACACCTCAGGAAAGCTCAACCTTAGACCTTCCATGTGCAAAGCAAGAATCCCTAAAGCCTTCTGCCCTGAAGTCTATGATAATTTGGAGAGGCTAGGGACATGAAAGTACCCTACTGCCTCACTGTGCCTCAGTTTCCTTGTGTGTGAGGATTTCTCTATAAAGCCTCTGTCTCTAAGGCTCTGAAATATTGAAAATGGCTTAGGTTCTCACAAAACCAGCCTTCTGGTTGTGTTTATCTCTCTGGCTGTAATGTCTGTCTTATCTCTTCACATTAGCTCCATTTAAAGTACTAATGGGTGCTATGGCTTATCCCAAAGGACTGAGGAGAAAGCTGTAAGGAAGGCCAGCCCTAGCCTAACCTCCCTAAAGAGAACCAGGCTGTCTCTTTGCTGCCTTAAAAACAAACAAACAAACAAACAAACAAGACAAGCCAGGCATGGTAGCACACACCTTTAATCCCAGAACTCGGGAGGCAGAGGCAGACAGATCTCTGTGAGTTTGAGGCCAGCCTACTATACAAAGCGAGTTCCAGGACAGCTAGGGCTACACAGAGAAACCCTGTCTTGAAAAACCAAACCAAACCAAAATAAAACAACAACAACAAAACAAAACAAACAAACAAGAAAACAAGAAAAGAAAAAAACGCCACAAGCTTTTACTGTGCAACAGCTTTGGCTAGTCTTGATATGTAAACCAGGCTGGCCTCAAACTCACAGAGATCTGCCTGCCTCTGACCCTTGGGTGCCTGGACTAAAGTCACACAACACCATACATGTCTTTTTTCTTTTTTTATGAGACAGTGTGCTCAATAGTCTAGAGGGGGTGGGGTCAGGTCTAAAGCCAGACACCTCCAGCATAGGTTTGGAGTGCTCAGGGCAGGCCAGAGAATTTTCCAGGTCTTTGAGCTGGTAATAGATTTCTTTGTGTACTCAGAAAAAAAGTACACTAAGCCATCGAGCTGTTCAGGACTGGTGGAGTTACCATCCCTGGCTTCCCTGTTCCTCTTTCTGCTTGGCCCCCAAGAACATTGGAGGAGTCCTGGAACAAGGGAGAGGACCTCTGGGCTCCCTCTTGTCACCACAGAGCCCAGGGCTTCAGAACCAAGGCAGTCATCAGCTTGGGACTTTACTTCTTCAGGCTGACCTTTGAAGTCCTGAAATGATAGTATTTCTGCAGTACTAAAAGCAATCTAAAAGCCACCAAAAGAATCATGGAATAGAGAGCTCATCCAGGGATGAGGCTGAAAAAAGCCCCAATCTAGAAACAGAACTATGAAGGGTTGAAGATGCCTTCTGCTCGATGCCATGGCCAAGCCCCTCTCCACTGGACTGGGGATTGAGCTCATTTGTGGCTTTGCACTTGCTAGACCAGCATTCTCTCACTGAGCTGCATTCTCAGCTCTCCCCTTTTCCTGAGACAGGATCCTACTGATTCACTGATTGCCTGGGCTGCCCTTGAACTCACTCTGTAGCCAAGACTGGCCTTGAACTTGTCATCCTTCTGCCCCACCTTCCTGAGTAGCTGGGATTATAGAACTGCGGCGCCAGGCTTGACCACAGATGGCTCTTGTTCTTCAGCAACTCTACTGGTGGAAGGTTGACTTCCTGAGAGGAGAGCCTGGTCCACATTGCAGTTTCATGAGTCCCAGCCCCCTTCCCAGGGTGGATGGTGCCTTGGTCTGCTGATCCATCAGGAGGGTTTATGTGCTCCTTACCCAGCTGCTGTGGGTGCAGCCCCCAAAGGCTCACCCCTGTAGACTTGTTTTGCCTTGCTCCTGAGCTCTGGCCGCTGCCTGGTTAGAGGTTCCCGGTAATAGTGCCGGCATTCTTAACTCTTGCCACTGGAGCCCCAAGCCGGGGGCCACATCAGCCACATGTGGGTATCTGAAAACTCTACACCCTTGTTCCAAGTTGGGACAGACTCCACAGTACACCTTACACCCTGGGAATCTCTGGGTGGTGGTGGATCGGTCAGGCTGTGGTTGGACTTCAAACCGCGTTCTCACTTAAGTTTGCTTTATGCTGTGACTTTCTTGAGAGCATTTCTCGCAGCATAAAGCAAGCTTAAGTCAATTCCCTGCACTGACCCGAGGCAGACTATAGCAGACAAATGAAAACCTTCTGAATCTGACAGGCATAACCAAAGGGAACCCTGGGCCATATGGAGGGAAGTCCTTGCAGGTTTTTGTTAGATGTCCCCCTCAAGGCCCCTTAGAAGCTGGGATTTCAGGATTTGGAAGCTACTGTTCCTGTTTGCTGCATACTTGGTGGGGGTGGGGTGGAGAATGGTGGAAAGGCAAGTTTTATAATTGCTTTGGCTCACTGACTTGTTGGGGCTGGTCTGGGTGCCCTTGTCATTCACAGGAAGCCAGAGAAGGGAGTTCACACACGTGTGCATGTGTCTCACTTACCTGGTCCGGGAATCCAGGAAGGCCTTGTTGACCCAGACCTTGACCTCATCCACTGTTTGGCGCAGGGTGGCACTCCTGGCTGATGAAGCGTGCGGAGGGAAAAGCAGAAGGCAGGGTATTACATACACTCTTTTGAGATGTCCTTTGCTTCTGCGTCCCTCTAAGCCATAACCTCATCTCTCAAACCTGAGCAGGTGGGGGATCAAGGATATTTTACAGACCCCTTAAAGCCGTGGTTCTTAACCTTCCTAATGCTGCGATCCTTTAATACCATTCCATTTAATACCATTTAATACCATTATGGAGACTCCCCAGCCACTATTATTTTCAGTGCTACTTCATGACTGTAATTTTGCTACTGTTATGAATTATAATGTAAATAGCTGATATTTTCAACGGTCTTAAGCGATAGCTGTGAAAGGGTCCGTTCAACTCTCCACAGGGGTCGCGACCCACAGGTTGAGAACAATAGACTTAAAAGAAGGTGGTAAAGAGTGGGAAGAGTCATTCAGCAAGATGTCAAATTGCTTTTTGGAATTCCAGCCAGGAGAGGACAATAAGGTGTCCCCAGGAACAGGACAATAGGACGTGCAGTGTGACCACTCAGCTTGGGCTGCCTGGTTTCTGGTGAGACGGTCTTGTGGACCCTTAAGCAAGCCTGTCAGAGTTTACCCCATAGTCGGGACCTTGGAGCAAGGAAGGCAAGGACACTAAAGGAGAGCTGTGTTCCTTGAGTCCCCCTAAGGGTGGGGTGTGGTGTATGAGCGGCAGCCTCTATTCCCCATGAGGAGACTAGAGGGTTAAACAGTGTCCGGTTGGAAGTTCAACGTTATTTCCAAATGGTGTCTGCAGATGAGATCAATTCAGATGAGGTCATGCTGATTAGGGTGAACCCAAAGTCCAGAGACTAATGGATTTAGGAAAGGACACAGAGAGAAGGCATGTAGAGCCGGGGGTGGGGAGGTAGCTACAAGCCAAGGATACTAAAGATGCCTGGAACCATCAGAAGCCAGAAGAGGCAAGGGACCGCCCTCCCACCCCACTTAGAGCCTTCAGGAGGATCGTGACCCTTCCATTACCTTCCTCTTGGATTTCCAGCTTCTGGGATGCGTGAGAATAAACCTGTATTGTCTGCAGCCACCCAACTCATAGTGCTTTTGTCCCAGCCTTATTCCAAGAAGCGAATACAGTATGACACTTACCATTTCTGGCTGACGCTGCTGTCTGGAGCAAGGTCAGGGAAGCTAGGAGGGCCAGGAGATGCAGGACTTTCATTGCTGAAAAGAGACAAGGATCATATTAGGAGCCTCAGTGGGGTGCCACAGAAAGAGATGGAATCTTGGAAAACAGAGAAAACCTGGGTGAGATCAGATGCCCTGGCCACACAAGCTCGCAGTGTGCACAGGCTGGGAGTGTGCACAGGCTGGGAGTGTGCCAGGCTGGGAGAGCCCAAAGATGCAGGCAAAGAAGCTTTGGGGTCTGAGGCCCGAGTTATAGCTCTGCATTGGCCCCACCCAGCGCCATCAGCCTGGGCAAGTTACTTAACACTGGGCCACTGGCCTGCCAGTAAGGGGGCAGGGTCAAATGCTCCAGATGTCCCATTCTGCCGGGGGAGCCTGGGTTTGTCATGTCACAGATAGGAGAAGTATTTCTGAACCTCAGGAGGTCTTATCCCTTCTTCTCCAGATAGCTTGCTTCTTTCTAGCCAGGCTCCTCCTGGGTAGCACAGGGCATGGGCTGGAAGGAGACGCCACACCTTTCCTCAGAAATTCCACAGGATTTTCCCCTCTCTCAAAAAAATCAATTTGGCGGGAACATATGGAAGAATGTCAGGACATGCCTGAGCTTCCCTGGGCCTACAGCGGTGTCTGGGGCTGCCTGCAGTGCCTCAGCTTCTACATCATGACTTTTTTACTCTAAGCCTAAGTCACTTGTTTCCTCTTTCTTTCTCTTCCCCTCCCAGCTTCCTCTAATCCTTTCTTGATTTCTTCTGTCCCCACTCCCCCTCCCCCTTTCTGCTGGTGACCCAAGGCTTGTCTACATCATACACATGTCCTACCACTAAGCAGCAGCCCTTTAAGACCTCCCCCACCTCGTTGAATGTGTCTTTCATAGGCTAACTTTAGAAATAAAGTGAGATATGAATCAATATCTCTCTGGCCAAGAATCTTCTTTTCAAGACAGGGTTTCTCTGTGTAGCCCCAAGTGTCCTAGAACTCATTCTGTAGACCAGGCTGGCCTCGAACTCACAAAGATCCACCTGCTTCTGCCTTCCGGGTGCTGGGCTTAAAGACTTATGCCACCATACCCAGCGAATTTTTTTTATATCCAAGACGAATTCTCTTTGTCTGTGTGTGTGTGTGTGTGTGCGCGCGCGCGCGTGCGCGTGCGTGCGTGCGTGTGTGTGTGTGGTGCTGGGGGCTGAACTAAGGCTTTGCCCATGCTAGTCAAGTATTTAATCACTGAACTGTAGCCCCTGCCCCAAGACAAAATTTCCAATAAATCAATTCCTCAGTGGGTTCTTGTTCTTCCTTTGTCTGACCCCAAGTAGGAAAAGGTTATGTGACTTTCTAGCCCTCTGCCATTCCTTCCTTTGTTTCAAGTCTTAGTATGTAGCCCAGGCTGTCCTTGAACTCAAGATCACGCTGTTTCAGCCTGAGTACTAGGATTACAGGTGTGTGCCCCACACCTTTCTGTTACCGTTCCTTTGTGACTACAGGACTCTCACAGCGACTGCTGAGTCAAGAAAATATGGTTTTACAATATCATTGAGGTGGTTCTGTTTTTTAACAGTATTTACAAAAACAACACAAATATCTCCACCGTAACCGTGTAAACCACACAGCGCAGAGATGCTGAGCTTGCAACAAAGCTCTAGAAAGTTTTGTTGTAAACTTTGCAAAACCTTGTAAAGTCTCTCAAACCCACCCAACACCCACCCTCCAATTTCCTCTTCTTTCCAATCATCATATCTGATTAGGAACCGCTGCTACTCATTTCTCTTGAGACACATGCATACGCTCGTCACTGGGAAGAGGGAGAAAAAATTTAAGGCCAAAGCTGAATTATTTTCCATGACATGGCCAAGGTTCCCGACAGGCATGAAGAAATGACGTGGGGCTAAAAGCAGAACCCGGAAAATATGGGGTTGTGACACTGGAAACCAGGTGTACAGATAGCCTGAAAAGGCTGTCTGTAGCCAAACACAGCCTGGATAAAGCATAGAGAGTATTGGGTTTCTATGCTACTTAAGGTCTCGCGTTGAGTTTAGGCATGTCCCAAAGCCCTCAGTCTCCATCTTCCCCTGAGACTCAGCATGCTCTGAAGAGAGACCCACAGCCTCCTTCCCCCCATCCCAGTGTGTGTGTGGGGGAGCGGGACCAACACAACTTCATGCCTCTACTCAAGCAATGTCTCTGCCTCCTGCACACCTATGTGTTCTCAACACCCCAGCCAGATGTTCCCTTCTTGGTGAAGTTGATTTCTCTGAAAAGTTAGGTCGTTCCTGTCCTGTCCCACCTCAGTATTTTACTCATATCTTTTCATGTTTGTTTCCATAGGAGACCAATAGTTCCTGGAAGCCAATGCCTTACTTAGTCCTTTTGTGTTCTCACGTGTCTAAGCATAGCATTGGCACAGAATAGCACCAAACACACGCTGCATATGTGACGGAGTGGAGGAGCTCAGCATTTGGACGTTGCATGGGGTCAGAGCGCTGACAGTCTCTTAGCCAAGTTCTCATGCTGCAGTGTGTCTAAGAATCACACACTACAGTAGGGAGCTTGGAAAAACACAGACTCTGGCTTAGAAGGTGGCAGAAGGAGACCCTGAGTCTACACCTCCAGCAAGGTCACAGGCAGTAGTTCCGCCTGAAGACCACACTGCCCCGAGTACTGTGACTTTCCAGAGTCTGACTCTCTGATTTACAAGTCGCCAAGGAGGTTGGAAGACTGAGTGGGAAGGAATTGTTGGAGTTCGTTTCCACCGGCGGGAAGAGCCTTGTGGGGGTTGATGGTGGAGTGAGACAACCAGAAAACCAATAAACCCATCTTCAGGAGGAACACTGCTTGCATTTCAGACAGCTCCAGAATAAAGAGGGGAGAGCAGAGGCGACAGCTGCAATATTATGACAGATGATATGTATCTCTATGTTTCATATATTATATATCTCATGTGATATGTGATCACACAGGCATGCGCGTGAGCGCGCGCGTGAGCGCGCGCGCGCGCACACACACACACACACACACACACACACACACACACACGATTTTCATCTACAGTAGTTCTTGGCTCATAACTCCCTCTCTAAATTAGGATATAGAAACTGTGATTTCTTTTTCCTGAGGAACATCCCAGAAACTCTCTAGTCCCCTCCATTCCCAGCCAACTTTCTGTGTTGGTGCTGACCTTGAAATTCTCAGAACTACGTCATCTGATAATGGACCATAACCCTCCGGTTTCAGAAGGGGTCCTGCCCTGTGTCTGGGAGGAGGAAGGAAGGAATGCTGTTCAGAGAAGCTAAGAAGAATCTCAACAGACAAGCCTTGCTGGGATTCCCCGCTCAGCCTATTAGTAGTAGGTCTAGGTGGCTGTCTGGGCTTCTAGAGTGCTTATGCCAAAAATTCTCCACAGAACTCCAGAGGGCTTCCGGATGGTTGACTGCACGTGGAAGTTGCTGGAAGGTGGTGTGCCCAGAGTGAGCAGAGATGCTCCATGAGCCTTCCCACATACTTACTTGCCCTGTGCTCGCTTTCATCTGTGTCCTTTGACGTAACCAGCACAAGTGTTCCCCTGAGTTATTGAGCACCTCCATCAAGCTGATCAAATTTGGGAACTCTACCCGAAGCACAGCCAGAGCGACCTGGAGCTTGTGACTGGCATCGGGAATCAGGGTTCGGTCTCTGGGACTGAGTTCTCCACCTGTGAGATCGGAGGCTATCTCCAGGTAGAGACTGTCAGAACTGAGTGGGATTAGGAACACCCAGATGGCATTCAGCTACTTGCTGGTGGGTGGGGAATTCTCCCAGACCTCGTGTCAGAAGCAGGCTGTGACAGGCCAGTAAGAGAAACTAAGTTTGAGGTTGAGTTAATTTCCTTCTATATCTCAGTGGCTCTTAGAAAGCCCTCCACAGCAGAAATAATCCTTTGCCCCAGCTGGAGGTGAGGCACTGGGTATGTGCTGAATACGGTCAGTTACATAAAAAGCAACGCAATCCAACCCCCCAGTCCTCATGAGGCCCATCTTGTACTGTTACAGTTTAGGTACCTGATTGAGACCCGGAGGATCTCAGCATATTTAAAACACTGGGAACTAAACGGTCAGGGCTGCAGGCATGAAGATAAAGATCCGAGAGCACTGGCTTAGAGAAGACCTCCCAACTCCCCGAAACACTGCATCATCTTAGTACGGAGCAGAGCTATCATTTCACGTTCGTCCAGAGACACCACATTCAGTAACCATCCCCCAACTCTCTGAGTGACCCAGGACACCTGTCTTGGGCCTCCGTTTCTAAACAGCGCAGATGAGAAAGGTTCATGGAACCTTCCAGATCTGCCAGTTTATGGTGCAGCAAAGGCTTCTCGCCCCACAGTGGATTTAGTCACCCCTACAATCCACAAGGAGATGCTGCCAATCGTCGCTAAATCTGGCACCAGAAAATGCCCAAGGAAGACAGGTCTAAATTGAGAACTAAATGTTCTCCAGTCCTGAGGAAATTTCATCATCTTTGTAGGAACCAGGAAAGGTTAAGGTGTCTTACCTGCCATGTGTCTTGGCCTCCCGTGGCAGCTAGAGAACTGCCCTGCGGAGCCGAGTTGCTCTTTTATATCCTCCTGTCAGAATTTGCTTATGGGAAAGGCCCAGAGGGAAGGCTTTTGAGCAGCTGGAGTGACTTAGAGGACACACTCAGGCTCAGTAGGGAACACCCTGTGACTCCGGCCAGAAGCAACAAGGAAACTATAGGATGACAGGGAGCAGTTGAGGCAATATCACTGACTAGGCAAAGCTACCCCCTCCCCACTTCCCCAGCTTCAGTCTGCCAGCTTGGTTTAGCCCTAGAAGGTGCAACTCCAAGCCTTGCGCATGCTTGACCCCCCTAGTGGGTCTGAATTGCTCTTCTAAGTAGGTCTGATTAAAAGACTCTCTCCCTTAGTGATTTACTTAGCATGTTTTGATTCCTCCCTTACCTTCTATCCAATCCATTGTAGGATCGCTGGACTCCTCTTTTGTATTTAGGGTGATTAAGCAACATTAATTTTGGGGGGATCAAAATCGCAAAAGACTTACTTTTTGAAAGGAGTCACCGGAGGTAAGAGGAGTCCTCACTTACCATCAGGATGGTGGCTTGCTCTCCCCTCAAACCACTTCATTGTCCAGTGTCTTACATCTCCCAGCGGCAAAATCAAAGGTTAGTTTCGGCGGTTATCATGCTCCTTTGATTTCACGCCTTTTATAGAGTGTCTCCTTAAAAACGCTATGGCCCCAGAAATTATTGGTGGAAATCCCAGAGATTAATATATAACTCTTATCTTAGGGACTTGGAAAGAGTCAAGAGCATTAGAACTGACAAAGAAGGAAATGGATCAGAGAAAACAAAATTTCGTTAATGTGTCTTACAAGGTGGAAAACTTTAAGGAAGGGCTCTATAAAATCAAACTTTGAATCGGAAACACTCAAAGAGGACATTCATCCACCATAATGCAGACCACTAGTTTCACCTTTAGGACTGTTTAGATATTCTATTTTTCTTTCTTTTTGCTTTTAAAACAAAGTCTCACATTGTAGTCCAGGTTGTCTCAGGCCTCACTAAGTAGCTCAGGTTGGTCTCAGCATCACAAATCTTTCTACACCAGCTTCCACAGTGCTGGGATCACAGGTATGAACACTGGCTTAAAGGCCATTCCTCCTCTGAAGAATGCAGGCAAACGAGCTGGCCAGAAGAAGGCTGCTGCCCAGTAAAGGCACAGACAGCAGGCTCTTCTTGTTTTCTTTCAGAGACATTCCAACTCTTCAGCCAAGCAATGTTTCTTTGTCTCTCTTCCTTTCCTGAATGTTGGAGCCTGTTTCTGGTTTTGCACTTAGGGGTTCAGGATGCTCTGTCTGAAGATGGATTTTTATTTGAGGGTGGTTGTGCTTGGAATCAATCTCAGTCCAGGACAGTGTTAGGCAAATGCTCTACCACCAAGCCAGGTCAAGATGTAGCTTCCTTCTAGAACACTCCATGGGATAACTCGGCGTCCTCTGAATAATATATGGTGAACTACTGCCGTCACAGTACTAGCAAAGTGCAAGTCTGATGTCTCCACATCTGATGCACTATGTCCTGGGTTTGGTCAGGGATGGAGCTGCATCAGCACCAAACCAGTGTGGCCCATCCCTTGATGTTGGAATGAAGTATCACTCGGCATGAAGCCTACCTGTGGACAAGCCATTGCCCTGCAGCTGACTATATTTTTATAGTTTTGCAGACATTATACTGATAGCTTGCTTACATGGTATCTCATTTTGTCTAAACTGTCTTAGCATGAGTAGCTGTCTCCCCGGTAGAGAACTGGCAAATGGGTCTGAGAAATGGAGGTCAGAAGACCAAAAGTTCAGAAGCTGAAAACTGCCAGAATTTCTCATGAGTCAGCACAGAGATTTCAGGATATTTTAGCAATTGCAACGGCAACAGCAGAAACAGAGCATGCCCTATAAAGTCAAGATGCAGACAACAGACTCCTGCATCAACCACACACGGCCACACACACTGCAGACAGGCACACAGAGATATATACAGACAGACAGACACACACAGAGATATGAACAGAGACAGTGACACACATAAACAAACACAAACAGACACACATATACACGCAGAGACACACATACATAGAGACACACACAGACACAGATGGACACACACACATATACACAGAGACAATTTCAGACACACAGACACACACAAACACACACACATACACACAGAGACACACATACATAGAGACACACACAGACACAGACGGACACACACACATATACACAAAGACACACACAGACACACACAAACAGACACACACATACATAGAGACACACAGACACACACAGACACACACAGAAACATACACACACACACTCCAGGAATTCAGTGGCCTCAGACATACTTTGCTTACCTCCATTTCCTTCTAAAATGAGAACCCTGCTCGTTGCATGCACAACCTTTGGCAGGTGGGGTGGACACCTATGCTCAGTGATTGACTAATTTGCTAGGGATGGTCATAGCTCTTGTGTTGGTCCACAGCCTTCCAGCTATGCCTGCTATCTTTGGGGATCCCAGCTCCTCTCTTCCCTCACTGACTGTTTCAGCCTTCCCTTACTGGCTTGGCAGTCATTTGCTTTTGAGGCAGGCTATTTTTTCTGTTCATGTTTGAATACATTTCCTCTTGTTGGTTTCCTAGAACAACAAACAAATAGACCTCTTGTCCTGCAAAGGGCCTCATATGCCAATGTCTCCTCTTTGGGATTCATTCACTTATCCTAGCTTAGAGAACAAAGGATTTTAGGTACTCTGACTTATGCCATCCCCTGGCCACTGGAGCACTGTGAGTATAACAAAACTCTGAGTGGTGTCTCAGAGCCTTACAGACCCTGGGGACAGATAGAAACACTGCCAGATGGCTTCCTTCAGAGGAGGAATTAGCGAACAAGGATAATGTCAGAAATGGATTGTGGATTTCCCTGGAGGTGAGAGGAGTCTCTCTTGTCTCCTCTGTGGTTTCTAACGTGTAGCTGTTTAAAGTTGTGCAATGGATGTTGATAAGCTGTGTCATGACTTCTGAGACTGCATAACACAGCATAAGGGTTTTGACCAGAAAACCCAGTACCAGTGAGTTTTTCCAATTAGTCACAGCCTGTTGAGACTGAAGAGTCAGTGTCGTTCAAGGCCTTCCTGGGACCAGCCCATTGAGGAGGGCAAGGGGAATTCCTAAAAACTACCCTGGTAGATGAGCGGAATATGATTCTTCCTGTTCTTTATTTAGGGAACACGTGCCCCTTCCAGTCAAGGCCATTCCTCTTTCTTACCCATGGCTTGCCTCTTGCTTCCGCTTAAATAGTTATCGAGTTCTAAATATTATATATTTCCTGTTTTCTCTTTCTTCTGTTCCTCCCTCAGCCCAACCAGCTTACAAATTATAAATTTTAACAAGTTTGCTTCAAACGGAAAAGGTGTCAGATGTGTTCCATGTCTTCTCAGGGCGATGCAGGGAAGTGGCTGGGGAGAATGACGAATTTCAGCCTGCAACAAAGACAATTTACCCCAAATAAACTCCAAGATGGTCCGGGTAGAAATGAAGCCATAAGCCGATTAATACGTAAATATGAGATTTTAAGCAAAAATCCCAACCTCCCCCCAATTTTATTATCTGGGAAATAAATAAAATATATCTTATGGTAACCCCATAGAGAAAATATTTCAAGAGAGGTCTTATTTCTGGGCTGAGGATGTAGCTCAGTTGGAAGAATGCTTGCCTAGAATGCACAGAGCCCTGGGTTTGCTCCTCAGCGCCACACACATGGGGCATGGTGGTACCTACCTGTGATTCTAGCACTTGGGAGATAGAGGAAACAAGATCAGAAGTTCAAGTTCACCCTCAACTAGGGAGTTTGAGGTCAGCCTAGGATAAATAAGGTCAGCCTGGGTTAAATAAGATCTTATCTAAAGAAGGGTGTGGGGGGTCATGTCTCAAGCAGACATGTGTATGCATATCCCATCCATCACTTAGTGCCAGTAGAGAAATAAGGAGGATTGGCATATTTAGAAACAAGTCAACTTCTAGTCCTTGTTTGCTACTCTAACCACGTGACCTTGGAGAAATTACTCTATTGAGACACCTGGGCTCCCTTATCTGTAGAGGGGAGTGGACACACTAAATGATTGTGTTTTTCTTGGGTACCCAAGGCTAGAATTCTGTCATAAGCCACCCACTGTAGGAAGGTCCCGCTCCAGCTTGCCTCTGCTCCATTGTACAAGCCTGTCCCAGTCACACGCCATCTGGTTCTTGTTACCATTGTTGGACCAGCTGGGCCATATAGCAGGAGCCAGTTTTCCTCAAAGCCATTTTCCTTTGTCTCGGGGACAGCCGGAAACAGGAGAATGGGAGAAATTGACAGTACAGTTTCATAAAGAGCGTGGCCATTTTGCAGATACTCAAGCGGGAAGCCGGAGCGCCATCAGGGTTCTCCATCCTTCTCCTTTGCTTTGCCGACCCTCCTCACAGCTCAGTGGTTACCAAGTGCTGTCTGTCTGCCAGAATCTCTTGGTTCAGTTGCTTTTTCACTTTCCCCACAGTCTGCTGCTGCCCCAAATCATCTCCAAGTACAACCCCTCCTTACTGAGCTCCCTGCCACACCCACCTCTCCACCCCACCCTTCCTCTACCCTGACGTTTTGGTCAGCCCGCTGCTATCCATAAGGCAAAACTCGAGTGTTGGTAAGACTGTATACCACTTATGCTTCTGTGTCTCTACCTTCCATTTACCATTCCTTAACCTAAACTCTTCCAGCTGAACTGCTCCGTTCACTCTTCTCCAGCCCATAGCATAGCATTCTGCTTCCATGTCTTTCCCTCTGCCATACTCCATGCCTAGGCTCACGACCTCATCTCCATCACCCCAGACTGGCCTTGAACTTGCTTTGTTCCAGAGGATGACCTTGAACTTTTAATCCTCTTGCCTCTGCTTATCCAATGCTGGAATTATAGGCATGCACTGCCATGTCTGGCTTATGCAGTACTGAGAATGGACCCCAGGGCTTCATGTATGTTAGGCAAGCACTGTACCAACTAACTGAGCTACATCCAGCCCTCGTATTTCTTTATGCATCCACCATTCCTGTCGCCCGAACTAGACCAGAAACTCTGTAGAAGCTCTCAATTAAGCTGGGCAATCAATACTATTTGCTTTGATGATCAGGATGACACTAATATAAAAAGTATCTTGCTGGCTTAGCCTACTTACTCCAGTCTTGGCTGTCAGTTCTAACGCTGTCCCAGGGATCCATTTTCTAGCTTGACTGAAATAGTGTGGTGATTTAGAGTGAAGCTAGGGCCTATGATAAGCATATTTTTCTTTGATCTTCTTTCTTCCCTGTCTTAGGATCCGCATAGCCTATTACAAGCTAGACAGATTCGGAGCAAGCCCAGCTGTCATGTGGAGTATCATCACTGAGTTGTGAGCTCAGAATGGGGCCAGGAAGTTGGGACCTGGCAGCCTGGTGGCTTATCTACCCCACCAGTTCCCACTCTCACTTCAACGCCTGTTTCCCCGAAAGCCCCTACTCGTTCAGAAGCAGCTGAAGTAGCGGGCTCCCAGTTTTAGGTTTTTCACTCTAGGCTCTGTGTCAGATGGAGGCTGGAGTCCTTGAATGGACATCCCTGAGAAGGCTCCTTCCTCCTGTGAGGACTAAAACATGACGGTGACATCCTCTGGGCACCACACTGTGTGTTCACTGGAACTCATTGTCAATGACCGAGTTTTCTTGTTTTCCCTTCTGGGGCTCCACCCAGATGTTGTAGAGCACATCAGGATAATAGATGCCCTGGAAGACTGTGGTGGGAGCTGGAATGAAATGAGGTTTGGACTGGAATTACTTCTATTCTCCTGGGAAGCTCTGGAGAGCTAAGTGGCTATTTGCCACTTCCTCTCCTCAGCGCTAAGAGCGTGAGACAGGGCATCTTTCCCGTTTCCTCCTTTGTCCTCTTAGCAAGCGCTGGAAGCATGCACCAAGGCAAGCCCTTCCTAACAAGCGCTGGAAGCATGCACCAAGGCAAGCCCTTCCTAACAAGCGCTGGAAGCATGCACCAAGGCAAGCATGTATAGTATATATGTGCACATTTTCGTGCCTGTTGGCCATGGAGCTCAGAAGAGGGCATCAGCTCCCCAAAACTGGAGTTAAGGATGATTGTGAGCCACTATGTGGGTGCTGGGAACAAGACCCAGGTCCTCTGCAAGAGCAACAAGTGCTCTTAGTCCTAGCTGTTCTGGAACTAGCTCTCGTAGACCTGGCTGGCCTAGAACTCCTGAGGCTGGGATTAAAGGCGTGGCAGTAACAAGCGCTCTTAACCACGGAGCCCTGCAGCAAGCAGTTTTGACAGATGTGAGACTGAAAGGGTAGAGCGGCTTTTTGACAAGTGTCTGGGATTTCCGTTTTTCATCTTACACGTGTGTGTCTGAGTGGGGATATGTGCGTGTGCGTGCAGGCACCAGGAGAGGACAGAAGCATTGGATCCCCAGAGCTGGAGCCACCTGATGTAGGTGCAGGGAACCGAACTCGGATCTCCTGAAAGAGCACTGACCCGTCTCCTGAGCCCCAGGGTCGGTCTTCTTAAAATGAAAGGGAGAGGGTGCTAGCTGAGGGTGCTAGCCAAGGGTGCTAGCTGAGGCAAGCAGAATAAGGGTATATGCTGTTTTTACATTTAACCCGTTCTAGTCTCTCTCTTCCATATACCTCATACAAAATGGGACAATGACAGGGTTCCCTTGGAGAAGGCTGAGATACTGAACTTCCTCAGAATCTCCTCATTTTACACACACACACACACGCGCGCACACACATATACGCACTCTCTCACACACACACACAGAGTTTGCATCAAAATAAAGTTTGTTATCTGTGGGAGGAACTAGTAGTAGGGTGTACAACTTCAAAGAAACCCTTACTTTATAGGAAACAGTGCTTCATCAGGTAGCTTAGGCTGTCTCCAAATTCACGATCCTCCTGCCTCAACCTCTCCAGTGCCATGATTACAGGTTTATGTTCATACCTGGATAAATAACTCAGATTTTTAAAAAAGTATTTATTTATTTTATACGCATTGGTGTTTTGCCTGCATGTATGTCTGTGTGAGGGTGTCAGATTCTGGAGTTACAGACAGTTGTGAGCTGCCATGTGGGTGCTGGGAATTGAACCTGGGTCCTTTGGAAGAGCAGCCAGTGCAGTATTCTTAACTGCTGAGCCACCTCTCCACCCCAATAGCTCAGATTTTTAAAAAGAAAAAACATTGCTTTAGTTTTGTGATAGGTCCACTGTGTTCTTTTTAAAAAATAGCACATTGACTTCACACCTGTGTCCACTATCACAACGTCTCCCATTCATGGGATACATTTGTCACAGTTCGAAAAATCAATATTGTTTCCATATTAGTAACTAAAATTTAACTTCAAATTTTTATACTTTTTGACCTATTTTGAGAACTTACCTGTTTTGACATGGACATTTAAATTTTTTCATCTTATCAAGTTAAAGCCGGTGTTTGGGGACTTTGGCTGTTTAGGGAACACAGCCATATTTAGTTCAGGCTTTGTATTCTCCCCGGAGAGGACAAACAGCCACTTTGTGCAGCTTGGGTCACTGAGGGTAAGTAAGGTCAGAATGGAGCCAGAAAAAGGTCTCCCAGGGTTCTCCTGCGGTGGAAACCCTAGATGCTCTCTTGCTCTCTGGCCCTTGCCTTCCTCTACTCTATGTCTCTGGCCCTTGCCATCCTCCTCTGGTGAGAGATAATAATAGCTGGAGCCTGCCTCCCACAGCGTTGTGACGCTCGCTTCCCACGTGCAGCGTGATTACACGTAAGAGATTTTTATCAAGGCGGTTTCTGAGTCTTGGGAGTGGAGCAGATACTTCAGGGTGAGCTGGTCCTTGAGATACTGCCTTTGGATTTCCATCTACCATCTTGATGAAGGCCTGAATCCGCTGAAACTAGAACCGGAAGTGACTTCAACCCGGGTCCTCATTGCTGGGTTGCAGGTCACCAACGGGAGGTAAAAATGAAATCCCAGTCTCTCTCTCTCCCTCTCCTTCTCCCTCCCTCCCTCTCTTCCTCTTTTCCCCCTCTCTCCCTCCCCTTCCTTCTCCTTCCCTTTCCTTCTCCCTCCCTCCCTCCCCTTCCTTCTCCCCCCCACCCTTCCTTTTCCCCCACTCCTTTCCTTCCCCTTCCTGCTTTTCACCCTTTCCCACTCTGCTCCTGCTGCTGGGTTTCCTTTCTGTCCCGATGAATCGATGAATCGTGGGACAGCGCATTGCCTGATGAAGAAAATTAGGTGCCAGCAACCTTCCTAGCTCCTCCAGAAGCCACTTCTGGGTTTTTTGGTTTGGTTTGTTTTTCCCAGCGAGTCGCTGTGAAACCCAGAGCAGCAGGTGGCTCAGGCCCGGGGCCTGACTTCTCTCAGCAGTCCCTGTGGACCTGGCTGTAGCACAGCTGGTGAGGTCCTCAGAATAAAGTGCAGCCCACTCTCCAGTCTCCCAGCTGAACCATCTTTCCTCCCACAGCTGTCTTTTCCTTTTCCTTCTTGCCACACCCTTGGGGGAGGGTCCATCCTGAGCTAAGCGTGAAGTCCAGGAATGGATGCCCCACTGTTACCTTCCCCTGTCCAAGCCCTGGGACCTTTCTCCCGAATCTCAGCCCACAGTCACTGTCACTCCAGATAATGTAATTCAGTTTGACACAGCTGTAACAATTATACCCTGAAAGACTGTTTGGATGACCCGAGAAAACGAAGGTAAACTGAGTTCAAATTCTCCTCTTAGGAATGTTGTTTGAATGAGAACCGACCAGGTACTGGGTGCTTAAGTTCTGAGCTAACTCAGGAAGCGTGGTTCAAAAACTGCTTCTCCTCCTCCCCCTGGGCCACCACCCTCTTACCCTCCCTTTTGGGACCCCTTTTAAGATTTTTATTATTGATGGCTTTTGGACTGTGGGCCCTTAATAGGCTCACTAAGTTTGTTCACCAACAGGTGGACTCTGGCATCCAAGCCCATTCAGGTCTATTATCACTGGCTTGATCTGGCTGATCGAGGGCTAGAAGAAGCTCCTTCATAGCAAGTCTCCTATTGGAGCCACATAAAACCTAGAGATATGTGTGTCTGCCCACGATAGGCATGGGCACCAGCAAGGGGTGCAAGGGAGAGGACCATGCATTCTGTCTCTGGGACTCTCAAGGAACATGCCTGATTGCATAGAGGTTGATGTCCAGAGGTATTGATATAAAAACCTAGACCCTCTCCTCCCCAAAAAGAAATTTCCCCCACCAATTAAACATGGGAGGATCGGGCCTCTGCCCCCCCCCCCGTTAATGCCTGCTCATCTACCAGATGACCTTTAACTCGCCTCATTCTGATACTTAAAAAGGGCAGACATGCTGGAAGCAAAGACCTGTATTTTGAGACCTATATTTTGTTTATGCCATCTTAAGTTCACAAGTTAAGATATTCGCCTTTGCAGGGCAAGTTCCGGACCTAGGAAATTAACCTAGTGAGACCTGCAAACCCCAGGCTTTAGAAGCAATTAGCATTTCCTTTGTTAGTTAACAGTCACAGACGCTCAGTATTTCCTTATCAGCAAGGGTGTCTCCAGACTGCCTACCCTCCCCCTTGCCCACTCAGTATTTCCTTATCAGCAAGACTGCCTACCCTCCCCCTTGCCCATTTGCTATATAACAGCTCGTGAGGAATAATAAAGTAGCAGCTTGATCAGAAAACCAGACTTGCTGTCATTTCTCATGTCTCTTGCCTCTCCATTCCTCTTCCTCCTCCAGGTTTATCAGGGACTCCCATTCGCGTCCCGCTAGCCGGGACACGTATATACCTGTTTTCTTCCCTCTGGCCAGTGCCCACATACCAGGCCTCTTCATACAGGCCTCTCCACATGTTTGCTTCCACCCCAGGCTACTACCTGTAGCCCATCAATTTCAAATTTTACTAATCTAAATGACCCATCCCCTAACTCCAGCTGTGGGGTGCAATCCCGGTTCTACTTCCAGCCCCCCTGAATCTAGAACTTGGCCCCCACCCAGCTCCATGAACCCTTCTGGATCAGTTACAGCTCTTAATGTCCTGACCAGAGCAACTTAAGGAAGTTGATTTTGGCTCTCAGCTTGATAGTTCCTTAACGTGGGGCGGGGGGTGGGGCGGGGGTGGTGGTGGCAGTGAGAGCCACTCCAGCTGTGGCAGCAGGGACAGGAGATCACCTGACAGTCAAGGAAGCAGAAAGAAGTGGCATCTGATACCCAGCTTGATCTCTTTCTTGCTTTTTAAAAATTCAGTTCAGGCCCCTTGCCTCTGGATTGATACCACCCACATCCCGAGTGGATCTCCTCTCCTCACATGAACCTCTCTGGAACACTCCCAAAGATGTGTCTCCCGGGGGGGGGGGATTCTAAATCTGATTGACAGGAGAGATTAACCCTCACAGTAGCCCTGTTACTGAGAGATTTAATGGTGATGAAAGAGGTATGAAAATCAGGAATTGTCTGCGATTCTGAAGTATTGGAAATCTACAGGGCTGAGGAGATAGCTCAGTTGGTAAAATGCTTGGCACACAGCATGAGTCCTAAATTCAATCCCTGCCATCCACCTAAAAGGTAGGTGCAATGGCATGTGCCTGGTGCTTGTGATCTGGGGAGGCAGAGGCAGGAGGATCCTTGGGGCTCAAAGGCTAGCCAGTCTAATTGAATTTGTGAGCTCCAAATTCAGTGAGAGACCCTGCCTCAAAACATCAAGTAAAATGTGACTGAGGAAGACACCCAATGTAGATCTCCAAACTTCGGACCTATATATGCGCATATACACAGACCCTCTAAACCAGCAGTTCTGGACCTGTGGGTTGTGACCCCTTGGGTCACAAATGATCCTTTCACACGGGTTGCATATCAGATATCCTGCACATTGGATATTTACATTATGATTTATAACAGTAGCAAAATTACAGTTAGGAAGTAGCAAAGAAAATGATTTTATGGTTGGGAGTCACCACAGCATGGGGAATTGTATTAAAGCGTCACAGAATTAGGAAGGTTGAGGACCACTTCTCCAAACCCTCTTATACGGCATTTGGGATTCTCTCTTCATAGCTGTACCATGAGCCAGACACCGTGGCTCTTTCCAGCTCACTTTAAATAATCCACACAACCCCAGATTTCCTTGCCATATTGTGTATGTGTGTGTGTGTGAGAGAGAGAGAGTGAAAGAGAGAGAGAGAGAGAGAGAGAGAGAGAGGCTCCCCAAGAAATCTAATGTGGAAGTCCTTCTTATGCTCACTCATGCCTGTGTGTGCTTAGAGGCCAGAGGAGGACATCAGGAGTCCTGCGTTAACACCCCGAGCCTTATTACCTTGAGACAGAGCATCTCACTGGACTCTGGACTTAGGCTGGCAGCTGGCAAGCGCTGCAATCCTCTTGTCTCTGTCCATTTCCCCCACCGCTCAGGGCTTGAGTTGTAGACCCGCATGATTGTGCTATGTTCAGCTTTTTACATGGGCTCTGGGGAGCCATCTCCCAAGTCTTCTTTTTAATGTTGTCTATTTATTTTATCTTGTGTATGCATGCACATATATGAGTGTATTTGTGTATATGTGCACATGTGTGTGAACATGCATGTGGAAGCCATGTGCATCAAAGCTGGCTTCCTCTGTAATTCTCCACCTTGTTTTTTGAGAGGGTCTCTTACTCAAGATTGACTTGAATGATAGCCAGCCAGCCCCAGAGATCTGCCTTGTCCTGGCCCCTACCCAGTGCTAGGGTTACAGATGCGTGCTGCCAACACCTGCCTTTATTTTTTTCCTTTGTGGGTGCTGGGGAATCCATACTTAGGTCTTTATACTTGAATATCAAGCATTTTATCTACCAAACCATCTCCCCATTCCCCCAGAAGTCCATTTTAACAAAATTACATTGGGCAAACCGATCTTAATACATTATTAATAAAGCTATTTTGAGAGTACAGTATAAATCCTATCTAGAAAAGGCTTAATTCTTTGGGAAGAATGAGCTCAGAGTCACACAACAGTGACATGTTTTAGTACTGGGGCTGTTCTAGTTTAGTCACCCCGGCTTTGCCCCATGGTGTCAGGTTCTTCAGAAATGCAACTTGGAGCTTGGAAAACATTTAAGAGCCCTGTGGTTCAGTGGCTCTCAGAGTCTAGGTTAGTAGAAAGTTTGTTCGAAACACCAGTGCCCAGGATCTGCTTCTAACTGATAGAATTCAAATCTCTAGCCTTGGAGCTGAGAATCTTGATCCCTCATAGTCACGGGAGGGATGCTAACATGAGACACATTTAGAAACTCCCAACCCGGCTGAGCTTTCTGCCTTTGTGGAATTCCCTACTATATCCATGTTCCTCGGGGTGTGGTCCAAGGACCTGCGGAAATGGACTCTTCTGGGAGCTACTTATAGATCAGAATCTCAGACCTACTGAACCATAAGATTCATCTTGATGTGATTCTTAGATAGCATCTGATCACGTTAAATGTGATCTATGACCAGTCACCAAGGCACTGCCTGAGCACTTCCTGAGGTGGGGACTCACTGCTTTACTGGCAATTACTTCATTACTGGGAAGTAATTATCAGATCCACCCTTCCTGGGTAAGAGTTGGAGGGACAGTACCGGAGCCAGAAAGGTCAGGTTGGGAACTAAGCAAGAACTAAAGATAGCCTAGGTTCCTCCCTCCCTCCCTCCCTCCCCTCCTTCCTCTTTCTTTGGCCCTTTAGCTCTTCTCCTCCTCCCTTCCTCCCCCCCTCATTTCCAGACAGGGCCCTACTGTGTAGCCCAGGCTGGCCTGGAACTTGCAGTCTCCACACTTCCCACCTGAGTGTTAGGGTTACAGGAGGGTAGCATCATGTCCATGAGCTTTTTCTTATTGTGAACTTGGTCATGACAAAAATGAGAAGAACGCTTTAAAAGTTGGGTAAAATAGACAGAGCCACGTTATCTCAGTTCATTTTTTAAAATTGCATTTAGAACCTCTCTTTACTGAGATATAATTTAGTATTTATTTTTGCAAAGGCACAGGCCAGTGTGAAGCTAAGTATGTCTCTTTCGGGTAGAGTCTTAGTGATGGGCAGTAGAGGTTTGTTCCGGAGTTTATTGTTATTGTTATAAAAGTTTCCTACCTGTAATAAAATACACAATAAAATATACCATTTTAATCATCTTAAATATGCAGTTCTGTATTGTACAGTCTGTTCACATTACTGTATAATGCATATTTGTTCCACAGTTTTGAACATCTGAAATTTAAAACCACCAAAAGTCATGGCAGTTAATAGGCAGATAAAGTTGGAGGGCTGACTTCATCCAATGGTTCTGGGCTCCTGTACCCTGCAATTTTTCTGGCTTTGATTTTTCAGATCTCAAGCTTCCTTTGGGAGCAAGAAGGCAGACAACAGAGTTCAGGCAAAGCAAAGAATTTCTCAAAGGAAGCAATAACTTCCTCTAAATTTCTGGCCTCCCTTTTGTCACACCTCACCAGCCTGAACTCGATCATGTACCCATTCTTTAATTGACAAAGAGATTTTAAGGATCCTCGCATCACGATTTTTGGAAGATCATTTTGCCTTCAATATGGCTAAGTATTGGAAGGGGACAATACTGGCGCCAGAAGGTCAGGCGGGTATTTGTAATCAAGACAAAAACTAATGGCAGTCTGGAGAAAATGGAGTTCTAGATAAGGAGCTATAGAGAGTTCCAGAGACATTCCCATGATGGAGATAGTAATTCCATCCCCCCCCCCTTTAAGAAAAAAAAAAAGGCAGAAGTACTTTTCTCTCTCCTCTTCCTCAAGAGAACAATGAAAGCTTTGTGTCCTAAACAATTGGATTTACCCAGGGAGAGTCACGGGCTCTTTGTGCTGTGGTTACTGTTTAAAGAAGCAAATAAAAAACCAATCAGCCAGCAATAGGGGAACTCCATGGAAGGGCTGGACCCAGGTTGGGGTTGGTGGTGGTTGTTGGGGAAAGACAACAAGGACAGCATTTGCAGGTTCCTGGAGTCTGGGGAGACAATTGTTGCTGGCTACCTTGAAGATGCAGGACCAGGAGGCAGGGTATTTCAGCTCCCATGCTGCATTCCTGAAATGGAGTGGTACCTCTGCCAGGGTGGACTATGGTTACCTGGGACTGGGGTCTAAGAGCTTTGTTCTCCGGGGTCCCCAAAAGAAGGACAGAGAGAGCAGACAGCAGCACACTCGGCCTTGAGCTTTGGTGGTGACCATCTTAGTACTTAGCCTTCATACACAGGGTCTCCTATCCAGAGCATGAGGTCTCTGCCTTGAGCCTCTGGAGTGAGGATCCCTGCAGTGACTGGCATAGGGTCTCATCAGCTTCAAGGAGGGGAGCGCCTTAAGCCAGACTTAAGTGAACAATGTGGACAGTAAGAATTCATATGCAGTTATAAAGCAGTTGAGAATTAAGATTATGTGCACCCACGCCTAACCACCTGCCTTTTTGTTTCCACTGCCTCTTTCTTATCTTCATGGCTTTCTCCCTCACCATCTTCAGCTGGACTATTGCTTACATTACATCATCTCCGTGAACATTTCCCAATTCCCATTTTCAAACGTCTCCGACTTTTCCTCCTACAGTTCTTTATCCACCCTTGCCTCACGGAGCCTTATGGAACTGCCCACCATGTGTTGTGTTATGCCCAGATCCACGAAGTCCCCCAAAAACTAACAAGGAGACCGAGTCCTGTATGTAAAAGCAAAGAGCCTTTATTTTATGCAACTTTGCAAACTCAGTCTTTTTGCATGTCCAACGTATTGGAATAAATGGAGAGCCCCGAGCTCAGTTAGAGTTGGGTTTTTATAGTAGTAAAGGTGGGGGTGAAGGGTTTCTGAGGTTCAGGACCCCTGATTGGCTGACATTTGTCTAGGTAGGGTTGTCTTGGTGAGTGTGCTGGCAGGTGATCCTATCTACAACCTTTAGAAAGTTAGGCATTTCCTTTGGATGGTCTGTTCTTGGGTGGTGCTCAGGTAATCTCAGTTGATGGTTCTTCCTGCAACCAGGTATTGCTTCAGGGTAAACTACTGAGACTCAGGCCTCCATTAAACTTATTGATGGCTGAATCCTACACTGGCAGGTGATAATGGTTGGAAGTAAAGAACTTCCTTTGTGTGGTCTGTTTCTATTTAGCTTATCATGGCTGGCTCCTACATTTTATAGAATGCTTTGCCTCCTCATTGGTGAGATCGAATGATGTAAATCCCAGGCCAACGAAGGCTGTTTAGACCATCACCTAGTCCAAGGCCATCTACCAACAAACACAGGCAGAATGAACTAATTAACAAATGGTGGGGCAATCTTGGAGCTACCACATTTTATAATGGCAGACAGGATTTGAAGGGACCTTCACAGAGCTGGCTGCTCCCTCCTGGACCCTGGATTAGACACAAACCGCATCAAACAACCATTTTCACAGAGGATCCTTCATTCAGTGGAGAAGAAAAGTTAAGAGGCTGATCTCTGACTCCAAAAAATCAATGGGAAATGACCTTGCAGGTGTAATTTTTTTATGAAGGGAAAGGGGAGGTCTATGTTTGCATGGGCTAAGACACAGTGGTGTGTTTAGAGTGGGCATGTTAATTAGGTGAGCCAAAGGGGGCTTTTGATTGCTGGACTTCAATACATTGATAGCTGGACCTTGGTAGTCGGCCTCAGGAGGAGGAAGCAGCCATAATAAGGGAACTGACCTTGGTGGCCAGCTTTAGGGATGTAATCTATGGTTTAGAAGGAAGAGGGAAGGGGAGGAAAAGGCCTGCCGGAGCCCTTCAGTCCCACCTTTTTGTTCTATTATTGGGTCACTGGGTGCTGGGTAAGTGGGCATCCTTCTCTCTGGCTGCTTTCTGCTGACACTGGAGCATTGTTATTAGGGGGCTGTGGAGGCTGAAAACTGGAGGCCCATTTCCACCCTGTCTGACAGTCAGAGTTTGGAGACTGACAGGCACAGTTGCACCTCCTAATGCAAGTGACAGCTTAGTTCTTTTGAAATTAAGAGATCTCATTCTAGTGAGTCCATGCCATCCTGACAGGCAGTCAGGATATGCAAATGTACTTCTGCTCCTTCTTTAGTAACTATGAGGTCACCTAGGGAAGGGCCATCTTCCGAATAGTGACCTAGAGCACCTTTGCTACCTAGACAACAGAATGCTGATGATTTGATGTCTCAGAGTGATAAAGCCAAAGACTGTGTGAGTTATCCTTTTGTATCATGTTAATAAAGTCTTTTGTTACACACACACACACACACACACACACACACACACACACACACACACACTGTTTATGTTGGGTTTAAAAGCTGTAGAAAAATAAACGGGGGTGAATTTTAGGATTTAAGTCATTGGAATGCCCTCCTGATACTTTCTATGTTTTCTGTCTTTTTATTTTTATGCATCTTCATATTCTTTATTTATATTTTTTCAATTCCCACGCCTCTACCCTGTTAAGAAGTATTTTTGCCGAGGCCGGTTCTTGACAGGGGACCTCAGGAAGTTGGGTTCTGTTCAAGTTCTGGAAGAGCAGGCTGTTTCACTTGTACCCTAGGAAACAGTCTGTGAGGCTGGGCTGTCTGGGGTTAGCCACTTTGGAGCTGTCTGGGATGTAGATTCCAAGGACACAGCTAGGGCTGGCACTGGCGTTGCTGGTGCATTCTGCAACTTGTTTGAAATCAGCTGTAACAGATAGAGACAGAGGTAAAGATAAGGAGTTTAGAGAAATTGGTTTTTTTTGTTTTTTTTTTTTTTTTTTTTTTTTG
>PVIU01024549.1:0-25296 GCA_004026605.1 Ondatra zibethicus
GGAGCTTTGCAAAGGCCCAAAGTCAAAGCTGAAGATTGTTCTGGGTATGCTGAGCATCTTAAAACCGACTGACAACACCTGATCATACACTTCCCCGGACCATCTTGAAGACAAATACAAGCTCAGTGATCCATGGCGTCCTTTCTCATACAGCAACAACCCAGGCATAGGCTTTGAATGACCCCTGAGATAGACTGTGTGACTTCCGGAGTGCATTACCTCCACAGTCTACTTTCTCCTGACAATGAGATCATCAATTCCCATCACTCAGCCATGAGACAAAGGTCATTTCTCCGCATCAGCACCCTTGCTTTCTTATATTCACAGAAAATACACTAAGTTTACTACATTTAAAAACATTACCCAAAAGATTGGTTTTGAGAAAAAGCAGAGACCATAGCTATTTTTAGAGCATTTCTCCCTGTTTGAAATTTACAAACAAAACATACTCCTCTAAATTGCAAAATGCCCATACATCATCTATGCATACAAATAGGCCATATGGGATATTTTTACCAATACCATAAATAAGCGTGGCTGATACAACATAAAATAACAAATTACGATTGGTTCCATAGGTATCTGTGCAGCTCCCATAGTGAGTCAGATTTACATGCACTATGTCAGAGCACTGTGCTAGACTTAGGGGCGTTTTAATATTAGTGTTCATCTTTATTTTTAGGCTTCCCTATCCTCAGATGAAATAAGTCATGCATATCTATGCTGCATATTACATAGCTATATACAATTTAAAATGTGCATGGGGAAGATGAAGCACTATCCCCAAGCAGAAACCGAGGGAAGTTGAACCTGGTGAGGCTTTGTGAGATTTCCTAGCAGAACTATTGGCAGCAAAGGTCACAGTTGATGAAAGGGGTTTTACGAGAAGAAAGGTGGTCATTCTTCCATGTCCACCAATAGATGAAGAAAAGAGCATGGTATGATGGAATTTTGTTTGTCTGTATAGAGAAATGATGCAGTGATATTGCAGGAAAATGGATGCAGCTAGAAATTACTATATTAAGGGAAGTAACGTAGACTTAGAAAAACCAATGGCATGTATTTTCGTTCATGACTGAATCCAGGATTTAGTGTATGTGTGTGTTTATATGCATATATGAGGGAGTACATGCCATGAAGCTGGAAGGCTAGAAAGGTTTCCTTTCCATGAGAAGGAAAAGAAAAGCCTCAGGGCTGTGCAAGGAACAAAGAGAGCACATGTGACATCAAAGCGGGGGCTGCTGTGGGAAAGGCAGAGACTGGAGGGTAGGATAGGGAGGAGAGGGAGAAGAGGGGGTGAGGACCAACATCAAACACATTATGGAAATTTCATATCAATACCCACTTCTCTGTCTGCTATTTTTAAAAATAAAAACCTACTAAAACACAACTGAAAAAGAGCGTGACAACTAGGAAAGCTACAGTTGAAGAAAAAAGTCTCCACAGTCTTATTTTAGAAAATAGTAGCCAGCAAGCTGATGTGAGAAGAATGTGTGAAGAAAAGTGGCCACCTTAAAACTCAGTAAAGGAGTATACATTCTTCCCCACCAAGCATCACATTGACATAATACTACTTCCAAGTATAACTGTTACATATAGATATTTAGCATCACAGATACATGGGTATCTGATGAATAATGATTTTTTTCTCATTAAGATTATTCCTTATCTATGAAATTATTAAATCAATAAGTAGTGGCGAGTGCCTTTTGGAAAATAGGCTGTAAAACACTCAGGCATAATCTCATCCTATTGAATCCTCAGGTTAGAGATAATTGAATGTTCATAAATTGCCCAAACCAAACAGACTTTATATAATATGGAGGGTTCAGAAATCTTTTATAAACATAATTAAAGTATATGCAGTGTGTGCAAGCTGTAAATCTACTTCACAATCCACATAATCCTGTATAAATGAGTTTGGCATTCTGCAGCTGTTGGTAAGATTGAATGTATGCAGATAGCTCAGAAACCAATGATGCCTTTGTTTTTCTTGGGAGCTAAGACAAGAAGGATTCAATTCTTCTTGTGACAATCTAGTGACAATCTTCAATTTTTCTACCAGTTTTATAATATCAATTTCAAATTCTTTAAAGTTTTGAGAGATCCCTGTGTCATACAGCAGTCTTACCCCTGAACAGAAAGACAAATTCTCAGCTGGTCCCTCACTTTGTTGACCCATTAGAATTCTGTGTCCTGTCCTGTGTCTGCAGGCCATTCTACCCTTTTTACTCTCTGTGCCTGCTGGAGCCTAGCTCTTTTGAAGTCAATGAATTTGCTTTT
The DNA here is from genome assembly GCA_004026605.1 of Ondatra zibethicus. NCBI lineage: Eukaryota > Metazoa > Chordata > Mammalia > Rodentia > Cricetidae > Ondatra > Ondatra zibethicus. Next base: position 2,284 of record PVIU01024549.1, read on the forward strand.
CGTGGTCCCCAGTGTTGTGTGGTCAGCCTTTCTTGATGGGTGCTCTGTAAGCATGTATCAATGGGTAGATTTGTACCGTTACTCACACGTGGCTGTCCTGTCTTCAGCGGCTTCCTTCAATTCTCTGTCCTTCCACATCAACTCCTAAAGCACACATTCCTTACATTTTTCAGTAGCAACAGCATCTCCCCAAGACTCAAGGTTCAAGAATGTTCTTCAATGAAACCAGATTGCTGCAAGTTGATTATCACTAAGTCTGGTGATCAGTTCTCAGGTTAATTTGTACTAATCTCTTTGACAAGTATTAGTTTTCTAACAAAGAGTTTACAAATAATTGCAATCAAACAAATGAATGAATAAATATCCAATGCTTTTAGAAAGGGATCTTTTAGTGATAAAACAAAGCGCAGCCCAGTGATTTAAAGAAAGGGAAGTCTGTTTCTATAACTGGAGTCTATCTCAGGACACTCAGGGGTCCAGCACTTCCTTCCTAGCTATCTAGGAGAGTTGGACCATTTTGGCTGTCATATTCCTACTGCAAGCATAAGGAAACAATGAATACACCGTGCTCACAGCTCCAGGCCAAACACATAGGCACACCCTTGCTATAAGGAAAATTGTGGAATGGAGCCTTTGAATTTTGGGCTCTCTGTCATAGTAAGGAAAAGGAGAAAGAACTTAGGTTTGGATTATAGGTGAGCCAACCTATGATGTTTGTCAAAAAATACTAAAAACATTTAAGTAGGGGGCTGGAGAAGTGGTTTAGTGGCTGCGCACACTTGCAGCGCTTTCTGATGACCTGGATTTGGTATCCACTTGGCAGCTCATAACCACCTGTAATTCTAATTTTAGGGAATTCAATGCCCTCTTCTGGTCTCTTCAAGTACTGCATGCATGTGGTGCACATAGATTCTGGCAAAATGCTTATACACAATAAAAACAAATATTACAGTAATATTTGATAAAACATTTGGTATATTTGCTCAGCTGATTATCATTATACCAGTGTGATGTTTAATATAACAGACTGAGTGGTTATGTCATCATAAGTTTATTATTTCCTCACATTTCCAATTATGTAAAAATCACATTCCATAATAAAGTAATATGTGGCTTAGATGATTTTAAGAAGTATTTAAATAAATTGTGCCATTACACAGGTTTTAGATTTACAAAGTTGGGAAGATAGTACAAAAATAAAACCTCTGTTAACTTTTTCTTTCTATACCTTCTTCCATTATTCTGCATTTTAAAAACTTTTTTATGTGTACGTGTGTATGCCTGTATTAATGTGTGTCACATTTGTGTGAGTGCCCACAGAGGCCAGAAGAGAACAATGAATTCCCTGGACTACAGACAGTTGTGGGCTGCCAGATGTGAATGATGACAACTGAAATCTGTTCCTCTGGAACTGGCCTTGCCTGCATCCCTGTCCATTATTATATCTTCCATTAGTATAGTACATGCGTTGAGATGAATGAGCAAATGTTGGATAGAGTTAGTAACTGAGGTCCATTCATTTCTCAGATTTCTCAGTGTTGGTCAATAGTTTATTAGTTCTCTTGTTGCTATGACAAAATACCTGGCAAACGCAACTTGAGAAAGGAAAGGTTTATTTTGATCCTGGTTTGAGGGTTCAGGCCATTGTCACAAGGGGCCATAGCAGTAGGAGCTTAAGGCACCTGGAGTCAGCATCAGGGATTCAGGAAGCAGAGAAGGCTGAATGCTCAGCTAGCATGCTCATCTCCCTTCTACCCAGGATCTCAAGCCACGAGGCAATGCCACCTGCAATTAGTGTAGGATGTGTCACTGCAATGAACCCAGTCAGGGAAATTCTCAGAGATACACCCAGAGGTTTATCTTCTAGGTGATTCTGGATCCTGTCAAGTTGACAAGCTGTATTAACCACACGATGTCTGTCTTCTGCCCCAGGATTCCATGCAGGATAGAGAGGTATTTCATTTATATAACTCAGTGGTCTCATTTTAGCTGTGGCAATTTATCTCACTTTTCTGGTTTTTTATTGACCTTGAGGCTTTGGAGAAGCAGTGTTGAGGTATACTGTGGATGAATTTATTCTTTTTGTAACTTATCTGGGTTTCATACATTGGCATTATGATCTTGGGGAAGGAAAGTCACCAAGGTGAGCTGTCAGCTTCATCAGGTGTCATCAAAGGCACAGAGTCTCAGTATGATTTATGACTGGTGGTATTCACCTTTATCACCTGGCTGGATTATTATTTATCTACTTTCTTTCCTAGAAAAATTGCCTCTCCCCTCCTTTTTCAATATTTCATTCTTTGAAAGGAAGTCACTGTGCATCCCACAGTGAGGAGCAGAAATCCACTGTAGAGAGTCTGCAAATAGCTAGTGACTTCTCTAGGTAAGAGGTTTCTATTTTATTACCATGTATTAATTTATCGAATTGTTTATATATTAGGGGCTCTGTCCTCATATATTTGTACACACATGCATACACACATACTCACATATATAAACATATATGCACACGCACACATGTAAACACACATACAATATATTGCTGTGGAATAATTCTCTTGCATGCTGTAAATATTTGTCACTCAAATTGGTTTAATAAAAATGTTGATTTTTATTAAATAAAAAGTAGCCAGGCAGGAAGTATAAGTGGGGTGACCAAATTAAGGATTACTGGAAGGAGAAGGGCAGAGTCAGGAGTCACCAATCATATTCAGAGGGAGTAGGGGATGAAAGTATCATGCTAATAAAGATACCACCATGTGGCAGAGAATAAATAAAGGAATATTGGTTAATTTAAAAAGTAGTTAGTAATAAGCCTGAGCTTTTGGCTGAGCATTTACAACTAATATAAGCCTCAGAGTGGTTATTTGGGAGCAGGCGGCTGGGACAAGAAACTTCTGTTTACACATAAATATTCACATATACAAATATAAAAGCATGCACACATATAGTCATGCAATATGCATGTATAAGCATACATACATATACATCTATAGATATGCATTTTCACATGCATATATACACATGTACACACATATATGCACATGCATACACACATTTACACAGAAATTCATACACAAACAAACAATCATTGTATACTCTTTGGAGGAATGGTTTCCTTTCAGAATGTTCTGCCTCTATCTTTTCTGACTAGTTTTGACTTGAAGTCTTTCTAGTAGAATATTCCTGCTTACTTTTAATTTTAATTTTCTTGGAAAATCATCTTCCATATACTACTTTTAGTTGTATGTATCTTTGTTGGTGAGACATATTTCTTTCAAGCACCAATTCTTGGGTGTTGTATTTAAGTCATTTAGCCAAATTTCAATTTGGAGGTTCAATTCGGAGTATTTCAATTAGAAGGTTAAAACCATTTACATTCAGGGTTATTTTCATAGTTTGGTAGTCAGGTGGTTGCTTCTGTGAATCCCAACATTACAGAAAATTATAAAACTGAAAAAACAAAACAAAACAAAAATCTATAGAAAGACTTTACCTAGAGATATTTCCCAGATTTTTTGGGGAAGACAAATGCAGATATCTTAAAGTTTTATATATTCACTCCAAATAATAGACTACTTGGAGGAAGTCAGCCTTTCTCATTAGAACAAACACCTACGCTAAAAGTTTCTAGTGCTCGGGCTTATGTGCTTCTTAAACATGGAATAGAATCTGGGGATTTTCCCTCTTAGATTGCTGCAAGAGTCAAAATCAAATATGGCTTCTTTGACAAATAGTTCTGTACGATATGATGCGGGGCAGCTTGTCATAAAAATCTAATCTTGGAGAATCGCTTAGTCTGCCTCATTAAATAGCAACAATGTAGCCAACATTTAGCATGTCTGTCGCTTAGGCATTTAATTGCTTTACCAACAGTTCTATGGGTGGGCAAGTGATAGACCAGAACTGTCACTCGGCTCACTCTTTCCGGGATGAGAAAATTAAAGTAACTCTCGAGCATGACGTGAAGAGACAGTTACCAGGCAGGGTCTTGTAACTACACTGAAAAACCTAGGCAATCCGTTCCCCACCCCTCAGCATTTTCAGCAGGGTGACCAGCACCATGAGGAACGTTTGCAGCCAACAGTCACAGCTACACGCTAAAGCTGACCCCTCTTATTTAAGGCTCCCAGAGTGATGACCTGAGATCATCTTTCTCTAGCTGTTTTGCTTTATCCAAGGCTGACGCTGAAGCATCATAGCAGTATATTAAATTTGGGTTATTTTGAGTTTTTGAAAAAACAGTAATTTGCTGGCTCCCGTTTTTTTTTCTTATAGGTTAGTTTTCTTGTGTGCCGTAGTTCTATAGTTGCTCTGAAATTCAATTGGCAATAAAAAGCAAATGGCTAGACACCTAGTAATACAGATGATGTATCATCCACAGTAGAACGGTGTTTTTCTACTGTTGTCAGCTCTGCAATTCCCAGTTACCTCTGTAGAAACTGTCAGTCAGAGCTCGGGAAGATTTTTCGGAAAGAAACCAAAATGGTTTCCTTGATTTAATGATAGGAGCAAGTTTGTAAAGACAGGAGGGCATTACAAAACATCTCAACCAACAAGAATCTTGCTACATCTATCCTCACAGATGGCATCAGAGAACTGTGTAAATGACTCTCCTTGAAGGATCACACGAGTGATTAAGTCCTGCTCATATAAATACTTCCCACGCTCTGTCAGGATTCTGATATTATAGAATTAAACACATACATGAATATTCATGCAAACTCAAACAGAAGACTGGGCCACAGGAAGTATCTCAGATTGATTATAGTACAACAACCCTAAGCTGTGGACAGCATAATACGACTCTAAGCAAAGGTAACATGAAAAAAATTACTTCTACATACATAAATCACAAAGATAATCACTTATTTTTTTATTGAAATGTACAGTAAAAATTAAAGTACCTTGCTTGAAAATGCACACACATGCACACACACACGCACACATGCAAAAAAAGAGAATAAAAGAAGAGCCTTGAGCTAGTGGAAGATTCCAGACACTGTTCACAAATCAAGATTCAATTATGTTGAATTTTTAATACTGGTGTCATAATAACAGTAGCCAAACATAAGAGCCAGATATTACACTCAATATCCCAAAAAGTCCCCTAGCTAATCTTTATACAGCCCATGCAGCTGGATGTTTATACACATTCGGCAAAGCTTAATGCCTCATTATCCTTTATGTTCTTAGCCTCCTCGGATCTAAGGGTCTTACCCTACCTCCCATGATCCTTATTTTTAGCATTTGTTTTCCTTATAATTGTGTGGCACTTCCTTTCTGTCTGTGAAGAGGTGGTTGCTGGTTCTATGGTGGGCAGATAGCTCACAGGAACTTGAGTTAACACATTTCACTGAATGGTGTGTCTGATAAAAGACTCTCAACATAAAACTTCAGTATTGTGCTTCTTTACCACGAGAAGCAAACTAGATATAAATAAGCAGCCACTCATACACCATCTCTTCTACACACACAAACACACACAAAATCATACACACTCACACACTTACACTCACAACTTCTTTGTGTTCTTGGAGGCTTTGCCATCACCCTTTGGTGACGCAATCTCACTGTGCTCAGGCCCTACAGGACACAGCCCATCCTGGGCACATTTGATAAGGCCAGTATTCTTTGGGGCCACATAAAAAGAAAAATGCAAATTTTCTATTCCCCATCCGATTCAGAGATTTTTCACTCTCGATATATTCTTTATATGAACTTTTCCTTTACTTGTTTTGTATGAGTGCATGTACATGCATGGGTCCACTTATACCACGTCAGTGTACATCAGCTCAGAGGACAACTTGTAGGAGTCAGTTCTCTCCATCCACCATGTGGAACTCAGGGGTCAAATTTAAATAACTAGGCTGGCCACAATCACCTTTACCTGGCAGGGAACAAGGTCCTGGATCTGCTGCAGCATCTCAGCAGAACCATTAACTCCCAGACTCTCTGCTTGTGAAGTGTCTTTGAAAAATAAAGAGGGGGAGGAGGAGAAAGAGGAGAAGTGGTGGCTTGCCTTTAATGAGAACAGAAAGACACCTTGGTTAATTTGTGTTAGCGATCTCTTCACACAGGAGCAGTGTGGGTTGTCCTGACCATAGACTGGGATTTTGTCCCATGGGAGCTCCATGTGGGTCTCTCAGGAAGGTTCTTGAGCTGAACTTTTCCTGCTGTCACCAGAGCGGTGGCAGAAGGCTGTGTCCCAAAACACACACAAAATCACTTCTGGCAACCAAGAGCCTTATTTAGACAGTGCTGGGCCATTTCTTCAGCCCTTTGGGAAAACAACTGCAAAATTGCTGCAATCCAAATTAACTTCTTTGGAAATGAAGTGGCCATCTTGTTCCGTGAGATTATTGATTTGCTGTCCAGTTCCCTCTGTCTTTATAATACAGCTTCTTTATAATTCCATTTCTCAGACCTAACCAAAAATTCTCCTTCATCACTCAATCACTCACAGACGTTCTACTGGCCGAGGAGAGTATTGTGCAACCTCTCCAGTCTCTATGTTCTAATTCTGGCCTCCCCTCTTTCCAGCCATTTAATGGGTTACCTTCTTGCAAATGAAAGGATGGCAACAGCAGATGCTAAACTGAGCTGAAATGCCACGTGAGAAAATACCGTAAGTGTTCCTCTAGGCACTTGTGATAGAAGATGGGTAAAGCCATATGCCTGTGAGACTGCCTTTTAAATTAGCCACAAAGTGATTAAAGAAATTCCATGGTGGGGGGTGGGGAGGTGCTGAGAAGCTGTGTTGGCAGCACTGGTATAAACTTTAAGCAGACATGACACCACGGAGACCCAAGGCTTGGGTGGAAGGAGACTGGAAGTAGGCTGTGTAGGCTTTGATTGTATAGAAAGGTAGAAGGCACATTTCTGGGAAGTTCTGAGAAAAACATGTTGGTATTTACCGGTCATTGGTAGGCATAAGGCTTCTCGTGTATGGGATGGACATATCTGATTGGACAAACTCTCAAGACCAATTTCAACATGGTGGATAGAAGTAAACTATGTGGTATATTTGCTGGGGGGGGGGCTGTCTTCCACGATGGCTGGGAGTGCACAGGTAAAAGTCACACGGGTCATGGCCTTGGGACAGCTGATAGCTTATCTAGCCTTGGTCACTTTCACTTATAAAATGAGGCCGACTTTATCCAGGTACAACCCACTGGCTAATGGAAGGGTCAAATCAAGATGCAGTCAGGGACTTTGTGCACTAACTCCCTTGGAATGCATACTGGAGTCTAACTGTTGTTCTTGTTATAAGAATATGCTGTTCTAGAACATTTAAGAATGCCAGGTTGGAATTTTTACCATTTCACCAATGTGTGAATTAAACTTTAAAGCTAAAAGTCAACGACTGACAACAGCACAGTCTATCAACCGGAAGGTCAGGCAGCCACTGAAGAGCTATGGGTTAACTGAGCACCTCAGCTGCCCTGCAACTCTCACTCCATCCCAGGGAAACAGGCATCATTAGGAGAATTCTGTGCACTTTTCATCTCTGTGGAGGAGTGTGTGCCTGAGCCAACGCAAAGCAAATGAGGGCAACTTCAACTAAGTAACTCAGGACACAAAGGTCTCACCTTCAACAGAGGACTCAAGCCACAAGGGTAAAGGACACTGCAACACATGGGTCGAGGGATATAATGCAAATGGTGAGTGCATTTGCCTTGTGGATGTTTTGAGGCAGAATAAAAGGACAAAGAGAGAAGGAGTACAGGACTAAGTGGACTGGGTCAGCTCCCAAGACTGCCACAGTGTGCCTCAGGTCCTTGAGGTGCTTGCTAGTCAGGTGGACATTCTGGAGGAGATGTACTGAGCCATCTTGAAGGTGACAGGGACTGACACTATAGTAGCAATGAGTGGAACTTGATAGAAGAGTAAGGCAGCCAGATGTTCAGAATGGACCCATATAAGAACACAAGCACCCAGGGATCCTGCATCCCCCTGTAGAGTACCCCAGGACCTCACATCCTTCACAGGGACCCACATCTCTCCCTTGGGCACCCCTGAGCCTCACACACCTTCTTCAGAACAAACACTTGGGGGCTTGTACTTCAGAGGGTATTATTAGCAACTGATGCTACACATAGAGACAGAGAATACCTCCAAGAGAAGATGACAACATCAGCAACTCAAGGAAGAGAGACTGGACTGTGTTCCTCCTCCTTCTCAACACACCAAAGCATACAGAGCCAGGGGAGGAGACACCAGGCAGCATTGACCACCATGCCTACAAGAAGCCAGGAAGAGTTGAGACCTGCAGCAAGGAAGGGAGGGGAGATTAAAATTAGATGAGGTACTTGAAGAATCTTTGTTGGGGGATGGTATTTTAAGGTATGTTGCTTTTGTTTATGCTGTATTTGTTTAACTCTGTGAAAACTGTGACTCTTTGCCTGCCCAAAACACCTGATGGTCCTAATAAAGAGCTGAATGGCAAATAGCGAGGTAGGAGCAAGGATAGGCAAGGATGGCAGGAAGAAAGAATAAACAGAAGGAAAAACAAGGAAGAAGAGGAGCAACGAGAGAACAAGGGGAGGAGGATGTCAGGGACCAGGCACCCGGCCACCCAGCTAGCCACGGAGTAAGAGTGAAAGTAAGATACATGGAATAAGAAAAGGAAAAGGCCCAGAGACAAAAGGTAGTTGAGGTAATTTAAGAAAAGCTGGTAAGAACAAGTCAAGCTAAGGTTGGGCATTCATAAGTAATAATAAGTCTCCATGTATTTATTTGGAAGCTGGGTGGTGAGCCCCCAAAAGGGTAAAACACCACACTGCAAATCTTGAGCAAGCCAAAGGCCAGAAGGGTGACAAAGCTGTCATTTTAAAAAGTCTGACCAGATGAAGAAAGTGACCGGAGAAAGAAGAGTTTCCATGTGTCCCCTTGACACAGTCACAGGAACGTTAACTTAGAGGAACAGCATAAGACAACCTGAGGAAGGAAAACTGAGTCTATACTGAGAATCTGTACCTATTAGAACCTAATGACACTCTGAAGGACAGGGAAGGATGAAGACCTTGAGGCCAGCTCAATAGAGATGTTTAAGAAGCTGCACCATGCAGGGGAGGTTAGATGATACTGAACCTAAAGGAAGTTGTCACACTAAGTTTGATGACTCATGCTCACAGGAGCTCACACCACAGTGATGACCATTGAAATAGAATACAGGGACAGAGAGCAGAGAGCTTTCCATGAAGGATTTAAAAATCTTGACAGCAGTCTGCATCTAGGAAGTAAGAATAAAGAAGGACACTAACCCACTTTGAAGTTTTTAGACCCATGTCATCCTTGCCATGGGCTACTACTTCCGCACTCCTTCATCCCACTTCCCAGAAGAAAACGTGTTTAAGGCATAATGGCATACATGCATGAAATTTCTATAATGGAAGCCATTACTTTCTGCATTGGTTTAGCAAATAATTTAAAATTGCTTGTGAACCAAAGTCATTTTTTAAAAGGTTCAGAGAGATTGGCATGACTCCCCTTGTTTCTCCCTTAAAACTCATTGAAGACTCCCCTCGCGCCCCCTCCCCAGTCAGCCATGGTCTTCTTCCCTAACACTGTTACTGCTCTGATTCCTGCTCTTCCACACTGAGCTCAGAGGCAAGGAGATGCATGGGGGTCTCAGGGACACGGCCCTCAGTCTGAGAACATGTACAATGAGCCAGGTTCCCACAATCTCTTAGAAGTCATCTCAACTCATCCTAACACACTGTAAATTCACCTACATTTGGAGTCTTTGTGCCCACGCACTCTGTATATCCACTCACTGCAAGCACCCCCATCACCCCATGTCCCTAGTCACAAAAACCAGCTGTGAAAGACCTGTTTCTTATAAAAACTGATATCCTGTGGGAAGGAGCAGATTGTGTACTTGAAAGTTCAGGTCTTCAGATGCAAGCACCTGCCTCCATAAAAGGCTGTTGTCACCATGCCTCTCTCAGACATCATGCCGTGCTGGGATGGACCAGTCTGCCTTTGATGAACGGACATACTAGGGGAACTTAAAGAAGTCACAACAAATGGATTCTTCCATTTTCTAGAATTCATATCTTTAGAGCTGAACCAAGGTGAGGCTCTGGTCTAGGGAGCCCTCCTCTCCACCTTGTTTGTTTATTTTCTCATTGATAATGCATTTATGGAAGACCTACTCTGGGTCCATCACCAGTCCAGTTGAAACACAGCAGCATAAGAAACGGACCGTCTCTGCTCACGAGACCACTGCTATTTTAGGGGATCAAGTTGCTTGCTGTTGCAAGGAGCGTTCCGAAGACAGGTATAGAGAATGCTCTACAGATGAACAGAGGGGTGGTCAGGTGTAAACAGGAAGTGAGAACACATCCCAGCAACATCCAAAGCAAAGAGCAGTAAGAATATGGGGATCCAAGGCATGGAGATGGAAGCTCAGTTAGTGCCACAGGAGCCTGGAGATCCTGAACCAGATTGACAGAGGATAAGAGAGAAAAATGAAGAGAAAGAAAAGACATTAAGGTCTTATAAATAAAGGTTTGTATAAAAGGATTTGAAAGGAAAAACAGAGCAATTGTATATGTGGGGGAGGAAATTTTCAGTGCTAATAAAAATGAGAATTAGGATGGAACATTGTGGGCAGCTGGTTAACCAGTGAAGGGGAATTCAAGTGGCTTGTAGCATCAGTGTTGGGGGAAAATGGAGCCTTCAACACTACAGTTGAGAGCGATGCTGGCCTCTACCTTGTGTGACCTTGGCGGTGTATTAAACCTCTTTTGGTGGAACTCATTATCAAATGGAAATAAGTATCAGATCTACCTCACATAGAGGGTTTGTGCAGATTCCATGTGATAAAGTGTAGAAGGTACTGAATTCCTGCTCAAAATATAATAGGAGCTTCTGCCAGGACAAGTTCCTGCTGTCTCAGAAAGCTGGAATTGCAGGCATGGAATAATAGAAACATGTTGCTTTTATAACCAGGAATGAGCAGTCCCTGGAAGGTAGGCCTGGGTGGCTAAGGACTCTGCGTCTTGCTGTCAGCTTCGGAGAGACACCTGACCCTTAGACATGTGGCCAGGATATCTCTACCGTAGTCAATGGAAAGCAGAAAGATCCAGAACTGAAACCGCATAGCAAAGCCCCATCCATGTGTTACTATTGCATAACGGTAGACATTGCTGTAAAGAGAGAAGAAAAATGTATTTTTGGTAGGTGAGACTTGGTAACCCACAAACCATTCATGAAGTGTTTTCTTTACTTAAGATTTATTTTATTTTTATTTATGGATATGTGTAGGTCCGTGCGCGTGAGGCCAGATGAGGGCATTGAATCCTCTGGGCTGGTGTTACAGGTGGTCTATGTTCAGAACTGAATTAGGGCCCTCTGAAAGAGCAGAGTACCAGCTCTTAACCACGGAACCTTTTATCCAGGCCCCAACTCATGTAGTTTTGAGTTTAAAAATTTCCCAATTTTTCTAAAGTAAAAGAATTTAGGAGAAAAAAATCACACAAAAATAATAAAAAAAATCCAAAAGAATTTATCTTCATAAAATTAGAGATATTGTGTGAATAAGACATTTAGAAAAATCTACATGGACCCCTAAATATTATGAAGGGGTAAAAAAATATGTATCTTCTAATATTGAGGGGAAATGATTAAGCTGGCAGGGAGTATTGATGAATTTCCCCTTTGTATTGACTTGACACTACGGAGATAAATATTAATGATTTTTTCGCAGTCATGAAATTTTCTGAAAAAAAATTGGAAACCAATATACTGGTGTACAAATACTTGCCTTAGGATAGTGTGACTTTGTTACTTTTGAAGCAAGTGCTACTGATCACAGCTGAGTGCTGCCCCCATGTGGTCATCTTCTTAACTTCAAGCCATTAATTTGTCAACCTAACAGAACTTGATTTTCATCTTCATAACTACTGTTTTTTATTTTTATTAGATTTATCAATTTTATTTTATGTGTATTGGTATTTTTCCTGCATGTTTTTCTGTGCCTGAATGGTGCCAGAGGAGGTCAGAAGAAGACATTAGATTCCCTGGAACTGCCGTCACAGGGAGGGTTGTGGGTGTTGGGAATCAAGCCTGGGTCTTTTGTTAGAACGTTATGTTCTGTTAACCACTGAGCTCTCTCTCCAGCCCTCATCCGTATAACTCTTGTTTTTGAAACAGGTTTTCTAGTAGGAACTCTATAAAACTCTCAATAGCAACCCTGAAATCTCAATGATGGGGTTTTGTCATGGCATCCAGGTTACTTCCATCCATCCACACCATGTTAGTATTTAAATCTTTTCAAGGATTGGCCAACAGAAAGATTAAACTCCCTAGGTATAAACAAAAAGAGATGTGTGGTTTTCTGCATATGTAACATTTTCCATGTAGGGAAGCCTTGTCCATTAAGGGGTACAAAAAAGACAAAATTCTTTTGAACAAGCTGCAAAGGTGCCAGGTCTCATGGTGCCCCTCTTTCCATCCTTGTGGCAGGTACCACAGTCCAGCAGTCACCCTCTGATCTAGGAAAGACAACCCAGGAGCAATTCAGGTAGATCAGTTCATACATTTCCTCGCTTTAAAGCAGTCTTTGTAATTTTTTAAAGCCCCACAGGCAGACACCATTCCAAGTGGCCCTTGGCTGTGTTTTCTGTTGACTTGCCCAGGGATTGGATTATCAACCTTCTCATGCCATGAGCTCAAAGCATATGGCAATGACCTCCACGCCCCTCTGTCTGCCTGGAAATAGGTGCAGGGATCAGTAGAAACTTCTCTGGAAGAGAGAGTAGTATTGTGGCTCTTTTGCTACTCCTTGATAATAGGATGTAACCAAGCCTTGTAATATAACTATGAAGATTATGACTACACTTTACAACAGTGGTCCTCAACATGCGGGTTGCAACCCCCTTGGGAAGGTCAAATGACCTTTTCACAGGGGTCTCATTTCAGATATCCTGTATATCATCTATTTACATTATGACTCACAACAGTAGCAAAATTACAGTTATTAAGTAACAATGAAATAATTTATGGTTGGGGTGTCACCACCACATGAGGAACTGTGTCAAAGGGTCACAGCCTTAGGAAGGTTGAGAACCACTACCTTAGAAGGATGCAGAGATCATTGCTTTACAGGAAATAGAATCTGAAGGATCCAGCCAGGCAGAAAGATTGACCCTCACAGTGGCAAGACAGGTTGACATCTGAGATAGTTAAGAAAAAGAGCTCATCCCCAAGGCCAGCATTCTCCCCCAACCCTGGCGCATCCTGTCAATTACTTAGCCCTTTCACACCTACTGAAGAGAAAGCCATTGATTTCCAGTGAGTGGCTCCAGGCACCAAAATCAATGAAAAGTTGGATATAAGGTGTCTTTCAGTGATCCATAGAGAAAGTAAGGAGCAAGAAGGAAGTCAGGATATGGAGAGAAGACCTTCTATACAGGAGAATTTTCATCAAAATAAAATGTTGTAAATATTTTATGTGATGGGAAACCTCACATCTTATTGTGGCCTCAGCTGCCTACAGTATATATCAAGACAGATATATAAATTTTCTCAGGTTGTCTATTCATATGAATTCCTTCTGAAATACTCAGAACTAGTACCATGCCACTTTTATGACTGAATTCACAATTTGTGTGAATTGGCTAAATTGCTAATAATCAATTCATACCTTCCCTTAGCTTATAGATCTTAATTTTTTTTCTGTGCATATCTTAGATTGCTTTGAATTTATGGCCCAGATATTTGGGGTTAGTACTTGTGGGTCATGGGTGAAGCAGGGGATAAAATGCTTTGGTTACTATTCATCAACTCAAATTGCTTTTTCAGGAAAGCTATTTTACCTACCTTTTAAAATTGACTGATATAATCATACAATCAGTGCTCTGTAGTGACGTGTGCATTTGCATTGCCCTAGGGATGCTTTTCAAAGTAACCGCTCTTGAGACAGTATTCTCATTCTGTTTTATTCATCCCTACTTGCATTTATGTTTTTATCTCTTAAGTTTTGCAATTTATCAGTCTTCTAAAGTGAGATAGATAGCATGGACTTTCAAATCACCTCCTTTTGAAAACAATGAATTTTCAATGCCATAGAGTTTAAATATTCATTACTTTTAAAATTGTATAATCTTTCTTTATAAAGCCTTGCAAATAGATTTTTTTTTAAAAAGTCACACACCAAAATTAAGACTCAAAGTCTATGCAATTCAGTGAACTTCTATAGAGTTAGCATTGGCATTTGGGATGAAACCTGTGGAACTTCACTTTAAACTTCATGCTTTCCATACTGAACGTGTCTTGTGCACAGCCCAAACCAAAAAATCCATGACAGAATTAGAACTAGTAAACAATCAACGTTATGTTAACTTTCATGGCTTGTCTATCACCTGCATTTATTGTTGATTTAGCAAAGTAATATGATGACTTCTCCAGCTGCTTCAGGTATTTAGAGCACTTATTGCCTTTTTTAATGGAGCCAGGTTCAATTCCCAGCACTCTCATGGCAACTCACAACTATCCCTAACTCCAGTCTCAGGAGATCTGATGTCCTCTCCTGGCCACCGTGAGCACTGCACGTCTATAGTGCACAGACATATATGCAGGCAGACACTCATACACTGTACTGGTCAGTTTTATGTCGAGTTGACACAAGCTAGGAATTTGAAAAGAGGGAGCCTTAATTGAGAAAATACCTGCACAAGATGGGACCTGTGGGCAAGCCTGTGGAGCATTTTCTTAATTGATGGAAGATGTAGGAGGGCTCAGCTAACTGTGTGTGGTGCTACCATTGGGCTGGTGGTCCTGGATGGTATAAGAAAGCTGGCTGAGCAAACCATGAGGAGCAAGTCAGTAAGCAGCACCCCTCCATGGCCAACATCAGTTCCTGCCTTCAGGTTCCTGCCTTGAGACCCTGCCCTGACTTCCTGGGTGATGGACTACAAGTGTAAGAAATGAACCCTCTCCTCCTCAACTGGATGTCAGTCATGATGTTTCATCACAACAATGAAAATAACTAAGATATGCATATAAAGCAAATAAATACTTAAAATAAATAACAATTTTTTAAAAATTAATTTCTGTACTGAAAAATAGAGTTGAATTTTTTCCTTTACTACTCCTGTCTATACACAGATCTACATTTTTCTTTGACTTGAATTATTAACAGTATCTTCTAAATTTTTTTCTCTTCTAGTCATAGTGACCCAGGTCAATATTCCTCATGTGGGAGGTGGAGACAGAAGGAGCAGGTCTCTAAGGTCATCTTCAATTACATAGTGGATATGGCCAGCCTGGGTCACAGAGACCATGTCACTAAACAAGCAAATGAACAAACAAATAACACCACTAACAACAAAACAAGTAAAAATGTTTTCTTGTCTTCTTTTGCTTTTTAAAAATTACCTTTTATGTACTGATTTCTAACTTTTCAATCCTAGGATCATAACTTTTCCTATGGAAGTTTATTGACAATTTTATTCCGGCCTAATATGCAATAGTCAATGTTGTGTGTGATTGTTTCATAGTCAAGTTACTTTCAGATGGGACAATATTTTAGTAAACTTCAGTATTTATAATTCAAAAGAAAATAAGCACAACTCGAACATGACTGTGGGTTAAATATTGTCAAAGACATGTGAAGAAAAAGAAGCCCTAAGGTTCAGATAAATTTTCTTGATCAAGTTATGATGCTCAGTGGCTCTTGTCACTTCAGCCACCAGGACATTACACTTTCGAACTTATGTTATTTGGGGGCTGAATTGTCCTCCACTAGGCTTGCAAGAAGTCCCAGCATTTTTCTATGTAAATCTTTAAGAGAGATGGCTTTTAAAAAGTGATTGAGGGATGGGAGAGATGGCTCAGTGGTTTAAAGCAAGCTCTGCTCTTGAAGAGGAACCAAGATCAGTTTCCCAGCACTCACGTAGGTCAGCTCACAACTGCCTGTAACTCCAGCTCCAGGGGATTCAACGCCCTCCTCTGGTCGCCTTAGGAATTGCACTCATATGCACAAATATACACATATGCACACAGAAAGACAGAGGGAAAGTAAGAGAGTGAGGGAGAAGGGAAGGAGAGAGAGAGAGAGAGAGAGAGAGAGAGAGAGAGAGAGAGAGAGAGAGAGAGAGAGAGAGAGAGTTATAGAGAACTATTTTAGAAGGTGATTGAATTCAGTTGAGGTCTTTAGGGTGAGGCTGTAACAGAACATTAGCTGGTACCCTGACAAGAAGATGAGATACCAGAGAAACACATGGGTTTACACAAAACAAAGGGCTGGCAGACACCAAGAGAAGGTAGCCATCAGAAAGACAAAGGATGGTGCTAGGGGAAATGAAGCCTGGAGAGACTTCCACTTAGGTTTTCAACTTCCAGAGCCATGAGAAAACAGGTGCATTCTCTCTCTTTTTTTATTGCTTTATAAATAATACCATTCAAAATTTCCACTTCTTTCCCTCCTTCCATTTCCCCCCCCACTCCCCCATTCAACCTCCCCCCTCCCCCTTCAGTCCTAAGAGAGGGCAGGGTACCCTGCCCTGTGGGAAGTCCAAGGTCCTTCCCCCTCCATCCAGGCCTAGGAAGGTGTGCATCCAAATAGACTAGGATCCCAAAAAGCCAGTTCACGCAGTAGAGACAAATCCCAGTGCCACTGTCATTGGTTTCTCCATTGTCAGCCACATTCAGAGAGTCTGGTTTGATCACATGCTCCTTCAGTCCCAGTCCAGCTGGCTTTGATGAGCTCCCATTAGATCAGGCACACTGTCACATGCAAAATTCGAGATGTCATTGTTTTTTACCGCTGAGTAGTACTCTAATGTCTATATGTGCCACACTTTCTTTATCCATTCTTCCATTGAGGGGCATCTAGGTTGTTTCCAGGTTCTGGTTATTACAAATAATGCTGTTATGAACATAGTTGAACAAATGCTTTTGTAGTATGATTGGGCATCTCTTGGGTATATTCCCAAGACTGGTATTGCTGGATCTTGAGGTAGGTTGACTCCCAATTTTCTGAGAAACCGCCACACTGATTTCCAAAGTGGTTGCACAAGTTTGCATTCCCACCAGCAATGGATGAGTGTTCCCCTTACTCCACATCCTCTTCAGCATAGGTTATCATTGGTGTTTTTGATTTTAGCCATTCTGACAGGTGTAAGATGGTATCTCAAAGTTGTTTTGATTTGCATTTCCCTGATCGCTAAGGAAGTTGAACATGTCCTTAAGTATCTTTTGGCCATTTGAACTTCTTCTGTTGAGAATTCTCTTTTCAGTTCAGTACCCCATTTTTTAATTGGGTTATTTAGAATTTTAATGTCTAGTTACTTGAGTTCTTTATATATTTTGGAGATCAGACCTTTGATGTGGGGTTGGTGAAGATCTTCTCCCATTGAAAAAGGTTGCCTTTTTGTCTTAATGACTGTGTCCTTTGCTTTACAGAAGCTTCTCAATTTCAGGAGGTCCCATTTATTCATTTTTGCTCTTATTGTCTGTGCTACTGGGGTTATACATAGGAAGTGATCTCCTGTGCCCATGTATTACAGGCTACTGCCCACTTTCTCTTCTATCAGATTCAGTGTGGTCGGATTTATATTGAGGTCTTTAATCCATTTGGACTTGAGTTTTGTGCATAGTGATAGATCTGAATCTATTTTTATTATTCTACAGGTTGACATCCAGTTATACCAGCACCATTTGTTAATGATGCTTTCTTTGATATGATAGTGTACATAACTGACCCCAAAAACTCTACCAAACTACTCCTACAGCTGATAAATACCTTCAGTGATGTGGCAGGATACAAAATCAACTCAAAAAAATCAGTAGCCCTTCTATACACAAAGGATAAAGAAGCAGAGAGGGAAATCAGAGAAACATCACCTTTCACGATAGCCACAAATAGCATAAAGTATCTTGGGGTAACACTAACCAAGGAAGTGAAAGATCTATTTGACAAGAACTTTAAGGCTTCGAAGAAAGAAATTGAAGAGGAAACCAGAAAATGGAAGGATCTCCCATGCTCTTGGATTGGTCGGATCAACATAGTAAAAATGGCAATTCTACCAAAGGCAATCTATAGATTCAATGCAATCCCCATCACAATTCCAACAAAATTCTTCACAGACCTTGAGAGAACAATATTCAGCTTTATATGGAAAAACAAAAAAACCCATGATAGCCCAAACAACCCTATACAATAAAGGAACTTCCGGAGGCATTGCTATCCCTGACTTCAAACTCTATATCAGAACTACAGTAATGAAAACAGCCTGGTTTTGGCATAAAAACAGAGATGCTGACCAATAGAATCTAATCAAAGACCCGGATATTAATCCACAAACCTATGAACACCTGGTTTTTGACAAAGCAGGTGCATTCTCTTAAGCCAGCCAGGCTGTGATATTTTGTGACGCTAGCCTTTCTTTCAGACCAGCACAGGCAGCCTTGCATCTGTTCACCTGACATGCCTTTAAGGCTGAAAATGACTCAGCCTCTGAGTCTTCATCAAAAACTGATGATAAGAGATGATCCAATGAGACCACTCTCCACATCCATGTCACTGTTTCTTCCCAAACATGTCACTCACCCATTCCTTTGCTTTGTTCTCAAGCAGTGCCCACAGAGGTGGGAAGAGTATGCTGGGTCACCGGGAAGTGTAGTAACAGTCAGTGGTGAGACACCATGTGAGTACTGGAAACCGGACCTGGGTCCTCTGCAAAAGCTATAGGTTCAAGTACTCTTAACTACCAAGCAGTCTTCTATACCTTTAATTATTTTAAAGGAATTTCTTCAAAAAAATCTATATGGGAGTCTAGGGACAACATTGGTTTCCTTGGGCCAATATTTTACTGGTTAAAAAAAAATTCTTAGGTCTGATATTTAAGAATGCAGACAAGGCAGAAAGAATATTGGAGTTTAAACTGAAATTCACATGAGGTAGGAACTTCCCTGGGCCTGCACTTCCTTTAATATTCCTTTCACTAATAGCCATTACAAAATTATGCAATATGGTTTGGGACATAAATCACGGAAGTCATTTCAAGTAGTTTTCCTTCAAAGAAACTGAGAGAAGGGTGGGCTTGAAGGAGGGCATGATTGGGGAAAAAGCATGAGTTGACTTCTCATTAAAGATAATTAATATAATATAAGCAAAGAGGAAGAAAATAATCAACTGTAACAACCATCCCCAGTAGAAATAGACATAGTTAATTCAGTATGCCCATTTCTATCAATTTTCCATGAGTAGAAACATTATGATTAAATGGGATTCTGTTTGAATAAAAGTTCCAAGTTGAATTTTCTGGAAAGAGGATGAGACTTGAGACGAAGATTCAAATGCATCAAGATTCAAGTTTAATTAGGTGATATCAGGAGTCACAGCTGGGGAATAGAGAAGATGTAAACAGAAAGGCAGATAAAAATGGAAAGTCCTGGGGAAATGCTCACATTTGGTAGCTGGAGGCACTCCCAGTGAGAGCCAGTACCAAAGTTGGACCTCAACTTTGCCCTTGGGTGCTAGTAGATGCACTCTGTAGATTGCATAGCAAGTGCCTATCAATGGGCAGAACTGTCCAACCCTTCTACCCTTTAAAGAAACGTTAGACCAAGAGAAGAAGGTGCCTCTGGTCTGGGTAGGTGAAACACATATGCATCCACGGTTTGGTGCCTTGTTCTGTTCCTTTAATACACCTTGAACTTTACATGGGCTATTGAGCTCTTCAAGCAGGTATTCCCACCCCTTTCGGCTGCACACTAGTTTATTGACTGTTAACATAAAACTCTGATTTCAGACCTTCAGCATCGTAGCTTCTTTGTTATAATATCCAAATCAGAATGCACGTCCTTTTGTGCAATTACCTGTGCACCTGTGGCTACAGCATTATGACGAACAACCAGTAGTCAAAATTTCGAGTCAAAGGATATGTAGTATTTTATGGCTTTTAATTTGCATTGCCAAGCTGCTCTCCAGACTGTATTAATTTATACAATTAGTTGCACGTACCATTTCTGTCTCATCCTTTACGATATTGAGCAGAAGAACAAAACGTGGTGCAGTGACTTTGAAGGGAGGCGACTACCAGAGGCATGCCAGGTGGCAGAGCATGGAGCCAGCAGAGATGTTCTGGAGTCTTAAATCTCATGGGATTGGCCCAACTAGAATTTGGACCTGCTTAGTCTAAGTTGTCTCTATCTGATGTCCCACTGTTGCATGGGAATATCTCCCTTAGGCTTGTTGATTATATGGGGGGGGGGCTTGTCTGGTTTCACAGATTCTCAGCAGAAATGTACTTTTGCTTCTGTGTGATTCTTAACTCTACTCTCACCCATGTCTGATTTATATTTATATGAGGCCACTTTGGAATTTTTTTGTCTATAAGATGGAGTCTTGTTGAGTGGCCCAAGCTGGTCAAACTCATGATTCTCCTGCCTCAGTCCCTTTGGTGCTAGGATTACAGCCATGGATCACTATAACTGGCAGTGTTTTTGGGCTTTATACTTGATATTAGATTGAAATATAATATGGGAGACTATTGGAAATGAACAGATATATTTTACATGCACAGATGATGTGAATGTGGAGAAGGAATAAGTGACCAAGGTTGTTTCAAATTTCATGTTCTACCCCCCAATGTGGTAGTGTTTGAAGTTAAGATCTTTGATAACTAGGCATAAGATTGGGTCATAAGGACAAAGCCACCAGGAAGGAATTGATGACTTTATAAGAAGAAGAAATAAATTGGTGCCCTGCAAGGCAAAAATAGAGCTCTCAGTCAAACCAGGCAAGGCTTTGCCTTGGCGTGGTGGGTGCTAGCCTCCACAACTGTAGGAAGTAAGCTTTGCTGTTAAAGCAGATGACTATGCATAAAATGCACATTTGCATTTTGAACATGCATAACTATGTACAATCCCAATACCAATATTCCAGGCAAGGTCTAAGCTAAGAGGAAGGACAGTGGGGATGATGGGAGCACAGGAAGTCAGCCTAGGTGAACTGTGACTGATGAGAAACAAGGGAGGAAGGCAGGGATCTGTATCCATTTTAACACTTCTCCATGGACGACTTGGAGGCATGGCTCCTCTCACAACCCTCTGCAGATCCTCCAGCTGCCAGGTGGCATGCGTCCAAGCAGCCTGCTGGACATGTCTGCTCCCCCTGTCTCCTGTGTGTGTTCTTCTATAACCTTTCCAAGCACAGTAACAACATGTGTTTACACCTCTCCAGGTATTTACAGTTTACTCATTACCCAAGACTCTGCTTCCTACAGATCCAGGCCAAGAAACACACTTTATTATAAACAGGCAACACTCACATCACATCACATCGTGTGTGCGTGTGTGTGAGAGAGAGATGAGGATGGAACACAAAGCCCTTTCCATGCCAGGCAAGTGCTCTACCACTATTTCAACTCCAGGATATTATTTTTTTTATTTTATAGAGAAATTCTAATAGGCATGCAGAAAGCAAAATGACAGGTTAAAGCTGAGTCCTTTTATGTTTGATGTGTATTTCAGATACTGTTACATATTTTAAAGTAACAGATTTCCCAGTAATATCCTTGTAGAAAATCATATGCCGAATAATGAAACATGCTTGACTGGGTTTATGTCTCTCGACAACTATAACAAAATGATAAGATTTAATGGCAGTTTGCCTTGACAGCAAGTCTCAAACAGACAATCCTTCCATGCATTCGTTTTAAGGCTTAACATGATATAGAATCACTTAAAAACTAAATGTATGGGGGCATGCTGTGGGACAATGGTCTTTTATCCTGTCACTTGTATTACTTTTAATAAAATGCTGATTGGCCAGTAGCCAGGTGGGGCAACGGTGACCAGGCAGGAAGTAGAGGCATGGTGATGAGAATTATGGGAAGAGGAAAGTTCCAGTCTGTAGTCATTACCCAGACACAGAGGAAGCCAGACACAGAGCAAGCAAGATGTGACTGCCTTGCAAAAAAAGGTATCAAGCCACGTGGCTAACTCAGACAAGAATTATGGGCTAATATAAGTTATAAGAATTAATTAATAAGAAGCCTGAGCTACTAAACCAATCAGTTTATAATTAATGCAAGCCTCTGTGTATTTATTTGGAACTAAATGGATGTGGGACCTGGTGAGACAGAAAACCTGTGAACAGGGGCAGAGAAAGATGACTCAGCAGATAAAAAGACTTGGTCCACAAGCCTGGTGACACAACTTCAATCCAAAGAACCCATTGTGGTAGTGGTAGGAGAACTGACTCCACAGAAGTGTCCTCTGATCTCCACACCAAGACCACATATATACATGCATCATACATACACACACTCACACAAAAACAGAAGATAAAAAAATTACCAAGTTAAATATACTATGCAAATGTTATCATAAATACATATATTGAAAAAGAAGGTCTAAATTATCCCCTTCATTGTCTCCACACACATACTGACTGATATTTATTAACTGTTGCTCTTATCAATTGGAAGCCCCACAGTTTGGTTCAGAAATTCAAATGTTTGATAATTATGTAGGAAGAACTGACTTCAGCAACAGATCATGGGATATTATTTGATCACAGAGCCCATGTCTTAACAGGAGTTGGTTCCCTAAATGATCTGCCAGAAGCAACGGCCCTTGCTTGGTTTTTTAAACACTTTAAGAACGTTGAGTCAACCAGTAGGAAAAATGAGGCACTGTAGAGAGTGAAACATAATCAACTTCAGGCCTGGAGAGATGACCCAGCTCTTGCATCAGATCCAGGTTTCATTTCTAGCACTCACATGGTGGCTCACAACCATCTGTAACTCCATTTCCGGGGAACCCAACACTATCTCTGGCCTCTATGAGCACCAGGCACACACATAGTGCACTGATATACATGCAGGCAAGATACCTATACCTAGAAAATAATTTTAATAAAATTGCCTCTCAGGTCAGCGAAATGACTCAGAGATGGCTCATCAGGTAAAGGCACTTGCTACCAAAGCTGATAACCTGAGTTCAATCCCTGAAACCCACATGGTGGAAGAAACATACTTCCAAAAATTTGTT
>PVIU01024550.1:0-25363 GCA_004026605.1 Ondatra zibethicus
CATATGAGTGAGATAGTAGATATGGCCTGCATCCCACACTGGAGGAGACATATATCCCTTTAGTAACTAGCTAATCACAAAGGGTAAGTTGCAGGGAGATGAAAGGGAACAGTGATGATGAGAAGACCATCAAAGAATCTGGACAGTTTCCATGAAGACCAGATATTATTGATATTGTCTACCCTGGGAGGGCACAAGTTCTCTGAGAACAAGGTTTATGCTGAAGCTGTAGAAGCTTAATAGTTTGCAGGTCATCATCAAAAGCCGTGAATGTCCACAAATGGCTAGAAAGCTGTGCAGGAATACCATGGTGTTTGTTACATTTGCTTAAGCTGAGTTAGTAAGTACTTCGGTGGTCCATGGTAATCAGAGGGACCCAACCCATTTCTCAACCTCCATAGGGCAATTTATATTTTTCTCTTGGAACCACCAGGCTCTTTGTCTCTCTCAGACCTGCAAGTGCAGAGTCCCAGCTGTCTTATGCACCTTATCCTCGCCTTGTCCTTTCCTGGGTTTCAGGTCCTAAAGCTGATCCTCTGCTAATAATCACATACAGTATTCTCTGTCACCATGCCTGTCATAAGCCTGGCAAGCTCTTACTTCACCACAGAAAAGTCCCTGGTCTGTGTAGTTTACTCAGAGATGAGTTTTTCATGTAATGAAGAACCAGCCTGCTGCCATCTTAGGCTTAAAGGACATCTTATAGTAAAAACAAACTATGTTTATTCCTGTTTATGATTAAACCCCTGTTTTTCAAGGATTGGGCTATGCCCCTTCTGTAACCTTAACTACAAATGGCTCTGTGCTGCCTGTTCCAGGAATGGCGATCATGTCTTTGCTTCAAAAAGTTGTTTATAACCATCTTGAAACCCTACGTTTGTTTCTAAAGGTTCTATGACCACCTATGACTACCCTGTTTTGCTTACCTTGCAACCATGTCTTTGTTTCAGGAGGTATTAATGTGTTATGCTAATGTTCTGCTCCTGTAACCTCTCCTATTTTGTCCACCAAATCTCCCATTTGCAAACCCCCACCCCTGAGCTATAGAAACCTTGTCTCCCTCACAGCCAATGTGACCTCTCGAACCCTGCCTTAGGGGAAGGCACCCTGTGTACACGAATAAAAAAAAACTTGGTTTAATTAATTACATGCTTTAATTAATTTGGCCATAATGATTTGGGTTGGTGATCTTTCTCCTCTCATCTTTAGGATTAAGATTGGGTCCATAGAGAGGCTGTATACTACACATGTAAGACCTTGAAATGTGTTTAATTGAAATGTTAGGCAAACAGTTAAAATTTGGTTTTAAATCCCTAAATGTGCAAATATTGGAAAAATAAATTACTACTGTTATTTAATTGAACAATTTCAAAACAAATACTTAATAAGTCACATCTGGCAAAAATCAGTGCAAAATTAGTAATACCAGTGTAAAATGAAAACACTTAAAAACTGTAGATGATACATACAGAGAAAGAGAGAGGGGGAGGGTAGTTTCCATGACCAAGGGGCCAGATATCTGTGTAATTTTCAAATTATCATTATTTATCACAGAGTCTTAGTAGCAGACAGTACTAGCATGATGAGGCACAAAGCAATAAAAAGAGTTTGCTCTATATGAATTTCTCTACAATAATAGTTAATGCTTTATCAAATTCAATACAAGAACCTACAAAGAGGTGAAATTCAGGAATCACACACACAAAAAAAGAACATGGTAAGATGTTATTTTTCATGGAAGTTCAAGAATCATGTGGTGTGATTTAAACACGTTAAAATGAGAGGGCAAATGTTCTGAGAACTCACCCAGAATCAGAATTTGAACTTCAGGCTTCAGTCACTCTGACACTTAATTGGTTCTATAACTGCTTTTGCTGGGGGCACAATAAAAAAAAATCTTGATTTAATATTTTCACCAGTTTCAGGGCCAGATATCCCCAACAGGCACAAAAGCATTTGCCCTGTGACCTGCATTTTGCAGAGAGCCAAGAATCTGCAGGGCTTTGCCAGGGCTTTGCATCTGACCCTCCGCACTCCTCTGGGCAGTGCATTTGAGTCCCAGCCAGAAGAAGATGGAGCATGGGCTTGGCATGAGGGAATTATTCCAGCCTAGAGGAAAAAGTTCAATCGGTTCTCATTAAGGAAAGATGGAGTAAGGGGGGGAAAAATAAACAAACTGGTGATGGGGTGCAAAGATCTCATGTTTATGGGCACAAATAGTCCATAATACGTGTTACAAAGATATTTGGCATTAGCATCCACTGTGAGTTAAAGAGTGAACTTTTTTAACTTTATTTTTATTTATTCTTTATGTTTTTCACATCATGCATCTCCATCCCATTTAGATCCCCATCCCTTTTTATGTGCTATCTGCCCTTGCAACCCCCTGCCAAATGAAATAAAGAAAAAAAGAAAAAGAGAAAAGAAGAAAGAAAAAAGAAGAAGAGAAAAGAAGAAAGAAAAAAAAGAAAAATCTTGTCATGGAAGCTGTAGTGTGATACAGTGAGTCATAAAGTAAACCATGTCATTCATGTATTTTTGTATTTGTTTGTTTATTTGTTATTTAAATAACATTCTTTTTCATTTATTTTACATACCAGCCAGTTTCCTTTTCCTCCTCTTCCCCCGCCCATCCCTTCCCCTTTCCCATATACCTCCTCCCCATCCACTGCTCCTCCATCTCCATCCAGAAGGGACAGGCCTCCCGTGGGCTTACACACAAAGAATGGCACATCAAGTTGAGACAGGACCAAGCAACTCCCCTTAAGTCAAGGTAAGACTGAAAGAACCCCGGAGTGGGGAGACTCTCACTCAGGTCTCAGGATAACACGACCCCCCAAGAACTCCTTGCTGGAGACTGTCCTTGCTGCAATCAAACGAGGTTTGTTGACAGGAACCAGTGCTGGGGCCGAGACTCATATCCCACCAGGGGTAGCGGAGTTCGACCCCTAGTAGCTGGGAGAGGGTACGGTATTTAAGGGAAGAAACGAAACCACAACCCAAAGTGGGTAGGGAGGGCATCATTGGAAAATTCCGAAAATACCAGTGATAATCACGAGCGGGTAACTCCCGTTTCTCAAGATTATTCTCAAGATTATAATCTAACTTTATGGTCAGCTAGTTCCTGGAACAGAGTCACTGTACCAGCTAACCTAGATTTTTGGTTCTTCTTTCCCTGCTAGGTTTTTGGCTCTATTTTTCCTGCTAGAGGGGTCTGGATTTATCCTGGTCTTTCAAGACCAGGCCAATATACCTTTACTTGCAAGTGTTCATCACAAAAAGAGTCATTGATCTGGTTCGAGTCCTCTGGTTTCTGCTACACTATCCATGCTGGGCCCTCACTGGGACTCCTGTTGTATATTCTATTGTTATCCTGTGTCATGGAGATCTTGCAGCTTTGGATCTGCAGGACCAGTCCCTTCATGTGTTCCAGTAGATCACAGATGGGGTGGATGTTGGGGCAGGCCAACTCATAACTCTAGTTTTGGGCATGGGTAGTTGCAGCGTTGGCCAGCCTGCCAGTTATTCCTATCCTCATGACCAGGGTGAGCTCTCTGGTATTGCCTGAGCTAGTTCACCCTATGCAGCAATGAACAAGGCACAAGGCCTGTTCTCCTGCTTTTAGACCCTCAGGATCCGCTCACCTTTACCATCAGGGCCAGCTCTACTGTGGTGTTCAGGTGAGGTACAGGGGACATTTTTCTAGTGTTACTGCTACTGAAGGACAGGAGTGTCAGGGGGCCTTGAGTACCAGCCTCAGTACCCACTCAAGGGCTCAGAATTGAATGTCTATGTCAGTTGAGGTAAAAAAAAATTAACTCAAGTACATTACCTCTGTATCGTCCTTATTTTTTGTGATAGGGGCAAAAGTGAAGTGAAGGAGCACAGAGAAGAAGAAAGGGAAGAATAAGGAGAAGAAAGAGAAAGGAGAGTAAGGGGAAGAAGTAGAAGTAGCAAGGGGAAGAAGAAGTAGAGTAAGGGCTGATCTCCATGAGGTTTCTAGTTTTTACGGACATAGTTGGAAAATTCCATAAGCAAGGATAATGACATCAAAATCACAGAAAGGATAAGTAGAACCTGACAAAGCGGTCAGGTCAGGTCCGGCACAGGTGGCCTGACCCAGGAAAGAGCCAGCATTCGAGGGGAAATACCTGATGTCACAAATCACTAGATAAAGTTACTAAACATCCCTGAATCTTGGATTCACCCAATCTCTTCTGTGATAACCAGTTTTGGGGAGGCCCAGGTTTGTTTGTTAGCAAAGGTGGGACATGCTGCCTTCCTGCTCAGTGCCTGTCCTCTGTAGAAACTTCTATGTGGTCTGTTAGCAGGTAATTCTGTGGCATTGACTATGTAAATTTGACTGTTAGAACAAAGAGTGAATGTTATTGGGCTAAGGCCTCATGGTGTGGGGGAATGCAGCAAGGTCTTTCCATTGTCCTGTGCAGAAGTTACATTGCTGAGGTGTTTTGGGAATGAATCCTACTTTGAAGGGAAGAATCGTGGCTTCACAAGGATTTTACAGATATGACAGTGACTTTTCCAAAAGACAAGTGTTCTCACAACTCTGCAAAATGTGTGCCCCATAAGTGTAGACTTGTGGGTCTGCCTTTATGACTCTGTCAGCTGTATATTTACTGTAGAGTCTTGTGGGCTCCAACACAGGAACAACTCTCCTGCTCTCTCCTTCCTTAGGCCTGAGGGAGCTTCTCTTCCCCAACCCTGCTGCCATATGGCAGATAAGGGGCTGGGCCTGACCTCTCATGCTCACACTTTCTCAGGCAGTCTCACCCCCACGCCCTTGTAAACAGGGTCAGCTCCATTATGCTGCCCAGATTAGGTGCAGGGACCACTTTCCTGAGTGTTGCAACTGGTAAAGGGAGGGTCAGCTCCATTGCCAGCTGGAGGCAGGAGAGGTGAAGAGGGAGGGCATCTTTCCCTTGCTCCCACCCCTGCACATGAGGGAGGTGGTGACAGTTATGCCCCTCTCATGCCCTCAGGGCTGGCTCACCTGTGCCCCTGTCTACAGGGTCAACTCTATTGTGCTGCCCAGATGAGGTACAGGGCCTGTTCTCCTGAGTGTTGCAGCTGGTAAGGGATTGGGTCAGGTTCCCTACCTGCTGCAGGTGGCAAGGGGCAAGGAGTGGAGAACATCTTTTCCTCACCCATGCCACCTTATGGGTGGCATCTAAGAGGGGTGGGACCTGCTCGCCCATTCTCATGCCTTCAGTAGCAGCTTGCCCATGCCCCAGAGAACAGGGACAGGTCTATTGTGCTGCTCAGGTGTAGTGCCCTCTCTCCTGAGTGCTTCAGTCAGTGAGGGGCAAAGTCAATTTTTCCCAGCCTTATCCTCTCCACCTTTGGTGGTATCTGGAGCCAGGGACATCACCAGAGTCCTTGGCTATATCAGAACCATGAATCCCAGACATGGGCCTCTGTAGCAGTCCAGGTCCCGGGTGGCAATCAAGTCACCCACCACCACCTGCTCCTCACTTCTGCTTCTTCAGATATGCCTCTGTCCACATGACATGAACCGTTCTCTCCTCTCTCTCTCTCTCTCTCTCTCTCTCTCTCTCTCTCTCACACACACACACACACACACACACACACATACACACCATACATTTACTTACTATAGTAGTACCCACCTGCCTGGTATCACAAGGTGCCAGGTGGGCCTGTGCTTTCTCCTCAGAGCCCAGGGCCGACCACTCCAGATCTGCATGTTGGTCTCCTTGTCCTGCTCAGTCCATTATGGCAGCACTGGACAGGACCATGCTTCCTCATCACAAAGAGAGCATAACAGTGTCCAACTACCTGGCACCTTTGGTTTGTGGGGAGGTTTTGCTAGAGTCCTCTGAACTATTTTTTTTAACTTTTTAAAATAAATACAAATTTTATTTATTTATTTACTTTTTTGTTTACTTGTTTGGTTTTTTTGTTTATTTGTTTTGGTTTAGGTTTTTCTGTTTGTTTGGGTTTTTTTGAGGCTGGGTTTCAAGTAGCCAGGTATGACCTTGAACTTTCTATGTAGCCCATAATGACCTTGAATTTCTGAACCTCTTGCGTCTACCTCCCTAGTGCTGAGGTTACAGCAAACCTGTTTTATGTGAAACGGAGGGTGGACCCTAGGGTCTCTGGCACATGTCAGCTGGGCTGCATCTGCATCTAGAAGATTGTCTTTAATTAGCAATGGAAAGGAGATCTTCAGGCAGCAAAGGCACCTGGTGACATGCACAGCCCTGCGCAACACAGAGAGCTCAGAAGTAACTTCTCCGGGGCCATTCCCACATCCTCCAGTCACTTTGGAGGCAAGCATGGGCTAAGCTAGATTGCCGAGGGTCCCTTTTCATAGAGCTGAACACACTCTATGGAATAAAACTGCCTTTTGGGATTCCTTGGATCAGTCTTCACGCAATTTACCTGTAAATGGAGATATACAGAAGGACAGCCCACATCTTTTACCACCCAGTGACTCTGCCTTACTCTATCCACCAACTTTATTTCAGCTCAGTTTCTGGGAAAAAACAAATTTTTAGTTAGCAGGGAGGACCTCCTTCACAGCCTGTTTCCCGTTCTTAACTGCACCAGGCTGGAAGAAAAGCCAGCAAGAGCAGTTGGAGGCGATGCCGCATTTGCCCTTTGGGATTTGGTTTTCTTACACTTAAAATGAGAAAAGACAAAAGTTCTGTAGACCCATGCTAACTTAAACACATAAGGCTTCTACGATGAGGGGAAAAACAGTCAGTTTATCATTACCACAAAACTTACGTCTGACCTAAGATGTAGTTCGGTTCGTAGAATGTTCACCTAGCATGCCCAAAGCCCCAAGTTTGAACCCTAGCACCACGTGAATACATACATACATACATACATACATACATAATCACAGCTCTTGGTAGATGGTGGCAGGAGAATTCAAAGTTCAAGGTCATCCCGGTTGCATAGTGACTTTCAAGCCAGCCTAGGATACACAAGGTGCCCCCTCCCCAAATAATAAACAAAACCCCAAAACCAATTTACTTCTCAGGTGTTCATTAATCTTCATAATCACTAATGTATGTTCTCCCTGTCACTAGATTATCTCATTTGCATCTAAATACTCACACAGCTAATACTACCACATTGCAATGGGTGTCAAAAACCCCTACCTCTAAATGAGACAGAAACATGAACAGCCCTCAACAATCACCTCCTCCCTTCCTCTCTTCCTGACTGGAATTTCTGGTGCTGCTGCCCAAAAAGCCATTCTGGGTAGGCAAAAGCTTTAGAGAAACTGAAGGTTCAGAAGTCTAGAAAAGGAGAAGGCAGCATGGAACTGCCCACGGACAGGGACACAGGATGAGGTGACCTCCACCAACCCAAAAATATCTGTCCCCTACTGTGCCTGGAGTTTCACTTTGCTCTGGATGCAGTCATCACCAGGACATGCTCTTTTCCCCCCAATAATAAGCAATCTTTAAAAAAAAATGCAACCAGCTCTGAAAGATCAGAGATGGCCAGGTCCTTCATGTGCCTATGTGAGTTGTTTTAAACTGGTTGCCTTCCTCCCAATGCCCAGCCAAGACCAACACTCCTGAGTTTGATGGGAACTCTACAAAGCTGAGAAAGAGAAGTCTGCATTTCAGGTGAGTGGTCATGGTAGGGAATGGGCTATTCAGCATAGTGTTAATGGAGAAATCTAGAAGTTGGTGACATCAGGATACAGTGGTGGCAAGGGCAGTAATGGATGTCAATTCCATGTTCCCACGTGCCTCCTATAGTTATCCTTGTCCCCAAGAAAGAAAGTACTGGGCATGATGAAATGAGAAGGTATTCTTGTGAGTGACCAGAAGGAATGTCAGTCCTTTCACAGCTAAAAGAATAGCCCAGAGAACTTGCCAGATTCAGCCACACCAGTTCCTCCACCATCTCTGCCATCTGGGCCTCTATATTGGTTTTCTTGACCTCCTCCAACTTCTTCCTTGCTAAAACCAATGAGCAAACAGTTCTGGGGAAAGTCACACACTGTTTTTAAAAAGCTGAATCATAAAGAGCTACAAGGATGCTCTCTTGTTATAAATATTGATTTTTCCTGGCTATAAAAATAATGGCTGGGGATATGGGTCAGTCGGTAAAATGCTTCCCTAACACAGGGTGGGGGAGGGGCTCCACAAAGGGTGATCAGTCTCCCCTGAACTTGGAATTCAAGACAGAAATTTGTGGAGTTAAAGACTTAAACATTTGCTCTCGAGAAGTCTTCCTCGGAGGGCATCATTTCATCATCTCAACTGCTTGACTAATAACTGATGTGTGTCTGTATTTTTTTAATCCGTCATCTGTGATTCAGTTCATCTGTGAGAAGATGTTCTGATCCTGTGCCTCATGGGTTCCTGTTTCACTCCTTTCTGCTTTAGCAGTATCTACTGTGGTAAGCGTTCCTTCGTACACTTGTGGCTCTCACCTCCTGTCACAGTCCATTGCCCTTACAGTCATTCCCTGGACTCAGACTGCCACAGCCTCTCTATGCATTTCTCTTCTATCAATCAACATTTCCGCCCTGAAAATTCCAGTCACAACTGCCTTCCGGGATCTAAATCAGGCTACGGAAATGTGACAGCTCATTCAATAGCTTGCAACTCCCCAGCTTCCGGCCATCAGCTCCCATTCACAAATTCATATTTCATAGACAAACTTTAAATGAAACCTGAGATTAGACAAAGATTGTAGTTTAGTTTCAATTTCTACTGAGACTAACCCTTCACGGAGGAGCCTGACTAAATTGTAAACAACAATTAAGTAATCTTAGTGTTGCTTCAAAGTTCAAGGTCCTCAGAAAGGCAGTCAGGCTGAAAGCAGGAGAGGATGGCCTTGACCTTTAATAAGATGTTCGCAGACTTGCAGTTTCAAACTTGCCATAGCACTCTGGGTCTAGGAAGGAAAAGTATCTGTCATTGTCATATTGATGTAGATCATATCTTTGAATAATCCAGAATGCAGTGCCTGGTCAGGCAATTGAGTGGACACTAGAAATGCAAAGCAAATGCCCTTGTTACCTAATGGCTGTGTGATCTTGAGTAACAAAGCTCAATAGAGTTCCACATTCCCAACTGAGGGCAAAGACAAGATGACAGACAGCCAAGTCTTACCCTATGTTGAAAACATCCCTTCAGGCATTCAACAAAGTCAATTGCCAATCCCGAATAAACACATCACCCCGTCTTCCTCTAGTATCCTTGGAAATGTACTCAGAAAGAACTACTATCTTCCTGATGAGCAAGGCAGGCATACTCCCACCATCTTTGTTGTCTTTGGGTGCGCGCACGTGTGTGTGTGTGTGTGTGTGTGTGTGTGTGTGTGTGTGTGTGATGCATGTCTGTGTGACCATGTGTGTAAATGCTAATGCATGTACATGTGGGTGGGTATGTATTCAAGGGAAAGCAGAAGTCCACATCTCCTTTCTTTCTACCTTAGTAGTAGAGAGAGAGAGAGAGTCTCTCACTGCACCTGCAGCTCACTGGTATGGCTACAGCAACTGTGGGGATTTGAATGAGTTATTCCCCCAGTGGCTCAAATGTTTGAACAATTGGTCTCTGGTTTGAGCTTCTGTCTGGGGAGGCTGAAGAGGTTCAGTGATGCTGGAGGAAGTATTGTTAGCATTCAGGCACATGCACTGGCTGGCCCTTGGGAACCTGGCAGAATATGTGCATGCTCTTGCCAGTACTTCAGGCAGTATTCTGGCCTGCTCAGGGTCCTAACTACTTGGTCTCTATGCATATGCAAGTATAGGGGCAGGTTTTGAGAGTTCATAGCCTCACCCATTTCCAGTTCTCTCAGCTTCATGTTTTTAGTTACAAATGTGATCTCTTGGCTTCCTGCTCCTGACACTATCTGTCACTTTCCGCCATGCCTCCCACCCTGATGGACTCTAACCCCTCTGGAGTGGTAAAATAAAATAAATTCTTTCCTAAGTTCTCTATGGCTACTGTTTTATCACAGCAACAAAAAAGCAACCAATACACTAGTTGACCAACTAAGACCCTAAGATCTCGTGTCCACATCACTAACACTGGGGTTACAAGCCCACCATTGTACCTGGTGTTTCAGATTCTGGGGATCTTCACTTAGATCCTCAAAGCTTACATGACAAGAATTTGCCACCTGAGCCATCTTCCCTGTTCTCATCTTTATCAAGTAAGAGAGAGGTGTTCAGTGTAAGGAAGCCCAACCACACATTTTTCTGTAATGCAATCTTTTAACAGTATTTAGGATGCTTTTGTTACTAATTTCCCCTTGTTGGTTTTTTTTTAAATTGTTTTACATGAAACCACTGTTTTGCCACACACACACATACACACACACACACACACACACACACACAAGATGGGGAACCATTGGGATGCCTGTATGAGCAGCAGGATTAAAGCCAGAAAATCTAATCCAGTCTGCATTTCAGAGGGGGTCTGCTCTCTACTCTTCTCCTCCTGTTGATAACTCAGAACTAAGATGCGGGTTTTAGAGAAGCCGTGAAAACCAAGGCCGGAATCAAGGCCATCTGCTCTCATTCACAAGGGATGTACTACACAAGTCTGGCCTGAAGCCTATAGTGCTGGGGAGAGATGCTAAGGGCCATGTCACCTGGTCAAGTCCTTCAGTCTCCTGTTCACAAAACCACACACTTAAATCAGACATCTTTCCCACCTCTAATGCTCTGTACTGATATAAGAATTGATGATTTCCGCAGACAAAGCTGAATTCCAATTTGTAGATAAGGTCTCCCATAGCTCAGCCTGGCCTTGAGTGCTACGTATCTAAGGATAGCCTTGAATTTCTGACCCTCCGGCCTCCACCTTCTGGGTGCTGGGACTATAGTCATGGACCACCATGGCCAGTTTATTAGGTACTATATGAATGGAGCCCAGGACATCATGCATGCTAGCCATTCTACCAGTGAAGCTATGTCCCCAGACCTAAATCCTGGCTTGATCCTTCAAAATAGTAAAGTTTAAATGTAGCTCAAGCAAAATCACATCCCCAAAGCACACAAAGAGCATAGAGAGCAGGTTTGATTTACATGGACGTTCAATGCAGCCTGACATTCCAGTATCAGTGTGATTCCCTGGACCATGCATGCTACAGCAAATCTTCAGGATATGAGCTCAGCACTTACTCTGGTAAATAAATGAATCAATATGCAGCAAGACTGAGCTCATCACCCTTCCTTTCTGGCCAAATTCCTATGGAAACAAACAAACAAAAAGGTCAGAAGGAAGGGAAAGTAGAAAATTCTTCGAACCCACTGTATAATTTTCCTGACCAAGACTGCCCGACTCCTAATAGCCCAGCATGGCCTCCACCTGCCCTCCTGCCCAGCACAGCTATTTTTGGCTCATCAGTCAGTGCTTATTTTTGCAGATGAACAGAGCACATCTTCTGTTAGGCAGTTTTTGTTACAGAAGTTATTTTTTAAGCCCATCCAGCTGTTTTCTCAAGTGGACCTTTAGGGAATAAGGGGACAGGAAGCATAAGATAGAGCTAGCTCTGCAGGACACTTCACAGCCTCAACCAAGACAAACACCTC
This sequence comes from Ondatra zibethicus, assembly GCA_004026605.1. Lineage (NCBI taxonomy): Eukaryota > Metazoa > Chordata > Mammalia > Rodentia > Cricetidae > Ondatra > Ondatra zibethicus. Next base: position 11,561 of record PVIU01024550.1, read on the forward strand.
TGAGAACTGCTTCTTGGCAGGCCTGCAGCACCTCCATGTACGAGGGAGGTTTGTCCCTGCTGGCCACAGTAAGTCCTGGATAATTACTTTTCTCATTCTAATTGAATCTATATTAAGCCCAGAGTGTTTGGTTTTTGAGAACAAGTATTCAAATGTGGCAAACACTAGCTTGTGGTCAGGAATGTGAGACTCCTGGGAAAACATCTGGCCTCATCTGAACAAATGCCTGAATTCATTTTATTCTCATGTAAAACTACTCTGAATGTCCTTCCAGAGAAGGTGTATGCAGCACACTCATTATTTTAAAATGAAGAGACACAAGTGACCTTTAAGGGAACCTTGACTAGAAGGCTTCATGGGTAACCGTGAATTAATCATCAAATTGCTCCTAATATCCAACTGTTGTAAAGTCCCACACAGTTTAGGGTATTCTAATTGGAGAAAAATGGTTTGAAGACACAGCCCTGTTTGGCTCATTTTCACACTGTAACCCTATGACACACTGTAACCCTATGACTTCATTGTGTACTGTCATTTTTACAGTGTGTAAAGCACCGAATTGCCTGTCTATATGTGACTCTTATTCCATGGTTACTAAGGAGCCCAAGATGAAAGACTGTTACCATATTCTAGCTATAAACTCCCTGAGTGATTAGGAACTGTTGGCCTTTTGCTAACATGCAAACTTGGACACATATGTGCCAATGTATAAGCATATGCATGCACACACATACATGTATATGTGTATGAGCTCACCATACAAATGTGAAAAGCAGAGGTCAACAACATTAGTTATCTTCCCTCTATCACTCTTCACAATATTTTTTTGAGACAAAGTCCTCTTTCTGAATCTGGAGCTGGCCATTTTTCAGCTAGAGCAACTTGCTAGAAAGCCCTGTGTCCATCTGTCTCCATCTCTCCATAATTGTGGTTATAGCCATATGCCATCTGTGTGCTAGAGATATGAACTCGGGCCTTCTTGCTTGTGCAACAGGTATTCTACTCATTGAGCCATCTTTCTATCCTGCAACTTTCCAGATTTCCTATCTACATTCAGTAGTACAAAAATCTACCAGGGAGACCGACTGACTGAAATGCAAAAACAAGGTTTATTGTGTGCACACACGATTACAAGCTGGCAGGGACCTTGTCAGCACAGCAGTGAGATGAGGTGTCCTGCCCTTCTAGAGGACATTATTTAAAGGTAAAACCCAGAAAAGTTACATTAGCAGAGTGTGGGGGTGATGGGTTCAATCCCGATTGGCTCATATCTGGGGACTTTTAAGAAATTTTATTTTCAAACCTCGCCAGTTGCTTGTCAAGTTTTCTTATTGGCTGACCTTTGGGTGGGGACATTGTACAGTTATCTGTACTTTCCAGATGGCTACACTGTTACTTTTGTACCTAGCCATTTCTGACTACTGGAATGTTTTATGGGAAATAGCTTATGCAAGACACAAGATGGAGACGGAGGACAAAATGGAGGAACTTTGGTTCTTCAGTACATAACTTGGGAGAATCATGAAATCAACATTGAAAAGTTTCTGCACCCCATAAACCTCTCCACCAACACAATAATCAGAATCAGTCCAAATCGAACTGAATCAGAAAAGCCCAGGTTTAAAGGATACAAGTGCTCCCAGATGACTTTCCAGCCTCTCAGAGAGAAGCCTGGGAAGGAAACCAGAAAACCATGTGTTTGTGCTCTGGGGACAGTTTAGATACTCTGTGGGCATGGTCTTGAGTATCTCTGAGGAGGGTTATCACTTGGCAGGCTTTCTCGGGGGTGGAGTCTGGACTGAGGCAACTCCCAGGGGAGAGGGCTTGGGATGGAACATCCACCCAAACATACCAGACTCTTAGGGTACATGGATGCCAGGGGCTGGAATGAAGCCTCCACCCAAACATACCAGACTCTTTGGATATAAGGATGTCAGCTCAAGTCTGTCTACTTCCTGTGGGCATGGGAATGTGGGGGAGTGCTGAGAATAATGAATCAGAGTATTAGCTGTTGATGAAACATCTATATCACCCTCTCCCCACACCAAGGGCTGGGGACCATCACAGAAGAGGAGAAAGAATGTCAGAGCTTGAGAATATGGAGGAGCGCTATGAAATGCTGTCCTCTGGATATAACATATCTGACACTTACATGAACCCATAGTGTCGAGACAGAGGAACTCGTGATGCCCCACCCCTAACTGGAGAGCTAATGGCAACTGATGGCTGATGAGCAAGGAGAGTTACTTGCCCATGCCCTAGTGGATGATCTCTACAGTCGTGTGCATATGGCCAGCACTACTTGTATTTAGTGAGTTAGAAAAGAAGAGACAGGAAGCTGGGGAGTTGGGATATATGCTGGGGAGGTAACAGAGAAGGCTGGAGCTGAGGAATGAATATGACTAAGATACCTCATACACATATATGAAATTTTCAAAAGTTATATAATTCAATAGTGATGGTAATAGCAAACATACTGATTTTAGATACTTCTGAAATAAAAAATGCAATTAAAATAGACGAAACAAATAATAACTGCCTATAAGAATACAAACAATACAGAATTAAATGAAACAGCCCCAGAGCCTTGGTGGATGTGGCTGGGAGGCTGAGTTTTACCTGAGCTGGAATGCGGTTTGGTGGTAGAGAGCTTGCCTGACATATATGAAGCCAGGGCTTCGTTCCTGACACTGTGCATGGGGGCTGGGGGACTTTAAAATGTGACTCTAATCTTTGCTAAGGTCATTTTCATACGATTATGTCAAAATGGTCTTGAAAACAGCCCGTCAGATGCCATGAGGCTTAGAAATTGCCCCCTCTATGCCACCAATTGATGTCCTGTGCATTTGATCTCCCAGCAGCCTTTGTTGCCACCTCCCAAGAACACATGGCTTCTCCTTCACTTCCAGCCATTAAATCTGGGTTTTAAAGTACAGTTCACTATATTAACTTCCACCTCCCTTTCATGGGGAAACAAAGCAAGCCAACTCTCTTTCCCCCAAGCCTTGTTCTCTCTTGTCTCTGTCCTCTTTCTTTCCCGGCCGGAGACCCACATCCTGACTTCCTGAAATTCAGCCTTCTCACCCAGTCCCACAGGGTACTCTGGTCATATTTTTTCACCTCCATTTGGTCTCTGTTGCAGATTTTTGTTTGTTTTTTTTTTTCAAATTAAGTGTTAAAATGCTTGCATTTATTGAATGATAATATGCAGATTTATGTGTAGTTATTCTGTAACTCTACTCAAAAACAATGGCATAGTTTTAAAGTTCTGTGATAGTAAAAATGGCCAGAGATGTATCTCAGTTAGTAGCATGTTTTACTAGAATGTAAAAGTGTCTGGGTTTGGTCCCCAGCACTGTATAAAGCAGGTGTGGTGGCACATGCCTGTAATCCCACCACTGGATGGTAGGGGCAAGAGGATCAGACATGCGAAGTCATCTACTACATAATGAGTTTGAAGCTGGTACACAAGAGACCCTTTCTGAAAGAGAGAGTTGGTGATAGGGAAAAGAGAGGAAAAGGAAAGTGGAAGAAAGAAACCCTGAATAAAAGGTAATACTAAATCAAAAGGGAAGTCTAATAGGCAAATAACTCAGTCCACATTGATTGTCTTTCAGTAGACAAGGAAAGTGCTCATTTTGATTCAGCCTGTAAATTCTGTATGCAGCCTAGTTGCTTGCAAAGTAGACTTGACCCCTCTTCCCTACCTTGGATATACGCAAAGACCTTCCAATTCTTTTGTTTTTCTTTTTTGTTTGTTTTGTTTTGTTTTTCGATACAGGGTTTCTCTATAGCTCTGGAACCTGTCCTGGAACTCACTCTGTAGACCAGATTGGCCTCAACCTCACAGAAATCTGCCTGTCTCTGCCTCCCTAACCCTAACCCTACTATTGGGATTAAAGGTGTGTGCCACCATTACCTGGTCTCCTTCCAGCTCTTAAGCATGGTCTGTGCTACAGAAAAGATTTCCATGGTCTGTTTCTTCATTTATTGTTACCAACTTAAAAATGTACAGCCAATTTTCCTACTACCCCCATCTCTATATAAGGCAAATAAACTTGATTCTGTTCCAGTGCATTATGATAGTGATGGCAATTTGTTAAGATTATTGTGAAAACAGAGTTGAATGCAGCCCAGGTTGCCCTCAATTTGATATGTAGCCAAAGATGACCTTGAATGTCTGGTTCTCCTGCCTCCATCTTTTAACTCCTGGGATTACATGCATAGTTCACCATACCCACTTTCTGTGGCACAGGAAAGAGAAGCCAGAGATTCATGAATGCTAAGCAAGGACTCAACAAGCCAAGCGATACCCTTAGTCCTCCAATAACATTATTGACAATGATTGGAGAAACATTACTATGATTAATATTTTGACAACCAAACCAATTGTCTGCTATTTCAGTACTAAAACAACAGAAAGAATCAGCATTTAAGACATGAAAATGGGGAAGGAAAGCTATGTTCTGAGCCTCTCTCTTCCAGCTTCTCATCTCTTTATAATGCCTCCTACTGGCCATATGATACGCCTGACGTTGACTGTATTAATTAACTGGGGCTCTCTGATAGGAATCTATATTCAAAAAGGATTTACTAGGCTGATTTCGATTATTTAGTTGAGTATTCCAATAAAAGCTGCATTCACACTGGAGAGCTGAGAACCTAACAGCTGGTTAGTGCTGGAGACTGAAGGTCTCAACAGTACCAAACTGGTGCTGAAGGCTTGGAGGATTCCTGCGGAACTGGTTGTTGGAAACAAAAGGCAGTAAGGGCCAATTTGTGTTCGGACAATATAGAGCTGATATAGATATCTGTGAGCCAGCACATGACTGACACCATATGTCAAGGGACTCCCCAAGAAAACTCTGAGGTACCCTGTTCTATAACTGTATTTGGAAAAGTGAAACTGTGGAATTCTGTACAGGCCTTGAGGTTAGAGGCCTGAACTCTTTGCTAATGTGTACCTATGTACTTGTACTGGTGTACAAGTGTGCATGTGTACCTGTGTATGTAAAAGCATGTGTGTGTGTGTGTGTGTGTGTGTGTGTGTGTGTGTGTGTGTAGACCTGTGTGCCAGACTGTGAAGGTGCCCATACCGTGGCTGTCTCTCGGCCTGTGTGCTAGTGAGTAAGCCATGTCTTCTTCGCCTACAACTTCACAACATCTTCAACATCCAGGCTTCCTGTGACTTTTCTCCCTTCCTGAAACCAGAGCATGACCCTCACAGCAGTGGTCTTCAGTCCATGCTGGGAGGTCAGTGAAGCTGGATGTGATGTCAGTGAAGGGCAGCCCTGACGGCAGCTCTTACCAACAGAGGCAAAGATAAACAGGCAAAAGGAAAAGGTTTTCCTAATACCTGGGCCCCTAGAAGGTACCACCACATTAAGATGGTCTTCTGCTTCAGTCAGCTTAATCAAAGTAGGCCCTCCATGTATTCCCAAAGCCTAACTTAGTCTAGAGAACCCACGCAAAGGTGCCCATAGACTGAAATCTGTCCAGTTAACAGTCAGTTATCTATTGTCGCAACATAGTGAGGCAACCATAGCTCAGTGAGTCTGGCCTGATCCAGGCAGAGACGGGACTGCTAGAGGAGACAGGGAGTTAAAATATGGAGATAACCATTTGACTCTATGGTAACTCACTAAAACTACTTTGTAATGGGTAGAACATTTGGAAATACACAGATTTGAATCTATTTCAAGAGAACTTTACCACCAAATGCCAAAAGATCTTGCTGATTGTTACAAAAATCCTTTTAACCGCCCAAAAAAGCATTACTTTTTCCATTTTAAGGCTAATAATACAGCACAAGCTTAGAATTCCAAGGAGATGCTGTGTGTGAAATTCTCTTTATTAAATACATTCAGGTCTACATGGTGTATCCTGTTTCATCATGCCACTCATTCATTTCTCCCAGAGAGTTCTAGGGAGTAATTTCACTTCTTTTCTGGAGCTAATATTCAGTCTATTGTTTTGAGAGAGGATTGCTTGATAGTTTGGAGAATGAAGCCAAACATAAATTGAGTCCCATGATGCTGTGAATCAGACTGAAAGAGTGCAGTTCCTCTGTTTTCCTATGCACAGAGTTCTGTACTCGCCTTCCACTGGATCTCATATCACAAACACCAGCAATCGCAACATGCACCCATAGCAAAGAGTATTGTTTTAAATAGAGTATTTAACTTCTTTTTTTTATTAATACGTGTCAAAATTGGCTACAGACCTTGTCCCCTCTCAACATATGTCATATTAGCAAATTATAATAAGAAAAATCACATTACAAACAATTTCCCCAAGTAAGGTCTGACTGAGTGAGGGTCCCCAGGTATGGAGACACTGAGCCAGGCTCAGCATTCACACACAATGGCTTCTAGGCTTTCTCTCATTTTTAGGCCCAAGTCTCACCACATTAACTATTCCTTTAATGATATTTTGAAGCAAACTATTCACACAGCTGCAACTGAAAGGATTCTGGAGATTTTATATTCTTGATATTTCAGAATGTTGTAACATCAAGGACTGAAAGTAAAAAACATCTCTTCCATGTTAAATATTTATTTGGATCTTTTGACTGCTAATTGCATAATCCTCTGTGCCTCCCAAGAAAGAAATCTTTAATTACTAATTTAAATACATCTTGTAGCCCAGGTGTGGTCTATTCCTGTTATCCTAGCACTTGGGAGACAGAGGCAGAAAGATTGGAGTTCAAGGTCACCCTATGCAACACAGCAAGCTGGAGGTCAGCATGGGCTACATGAGAGGGTGTCTAAAAGAAAATGGTCAAAATCCAAAACCAAACCAAACAATGACACACCTCCTCACCTCTTTCACTTCTTGCCTTGGAACACAATGGAGCATGTCAAAGAGAAAAGTCCAGCTATTGATCATTTATGTATGAAAGCTCCTTCTACTCCTCTCTCTTCCTTCCTTCCTCCCTCCCTTTCTCTCTCTCTCTCTCTCTCTCTCTCTCTCTGTGTGTGTGTGTGTGTGTGTATGTGTGTGAGAGAGAGTATGTGTTTCTCAGCAAAAGCAGCTTCTACACTTGATCCACACTTGATTGCCCTCTGTGTTTGGTGAGTCCCTACTCATGCCTTTGCCCAGACTGTCTCCTGTAAAATGCACATGCTCATGTGCAGATGCCAGGGTGTACTTTAGTGTACTTTAAATCAGATATTTTAAATATCCAATGTGTGAAACTGAACCCCTCACTCAACCTATTGCATCCCAGTATTCCTTGCCTTAGTAATGGAATTTAGGTCTAAATTCAGCCTCTTTGGCTTCTCTTCTTCTCACGCCCCACATGTGGTAGAGCTTGAACCTTTAAATGCATCTACATTCCGACCACCTATCACCTCTAGCATCGCCTGCTCTGTGGGCCACCATGCTGTCCTCTCCAAAGTTGCCACAGCCACCTTCTAGCGGGCACTCTCTGGTTCCTCCCTCACTGCATCGTTCCTGGCACTGAAGGAGAGCACGCCTTTAGAATTAACCTGACCAGGTCTTTGCTTTGCTCCAAGCTTTCTGATGGCTCTGGAAACCAAACACAAAAAGTCTTCGAGACCCCACTGATTCTGTACTGTGGATCTCTCCCTCGGCCACCTCTCTCATGCTATTCTTGGAACATTGCAGACATATTTCAGCCTCTGCCTCCTGATGGCTGCTCCTGTTCTGTGGAGGCTAGTCCCTTCTTCACTGACCTTGAGAGCCAAAGCAGAAGCCATGATTCCACTAACATCTACCCAATTCCTCTACTTAACTGTTTAACTTATACATCGTTGTCAGAATTGCTGATTCTTAGTACCATTTATGTTTGTTTTCTGCAATAGTAATCACTTGTAATATCATAGTATTTATTTAGTATGCTTGCTAGGTCTTACAATAATATGTGATTTTCTCAGAGGTAGACATTATGATATGCTACTTTTTTTTTCTTTCTTTTTTATTCTTTTTCTTTTTGAGACAGGATCTTACTGGCCTGGAGCTCAACCAAGTGGGCTAGATGCCTGGCTAGTGAGTTCCAGGGATCAGCCTACCAGTGCTGGGATTCCAGGTATACCGCCATGCTGGGTCTTTTTATGTGGGTTCCAGGAATCAAATTTAGGACCTTGTGCTTGCCAGGCTAATACTTTATTGAAACATCCTGCTTTTCAGCTACCATTCTGAAATTTTAGAGCAGTGCATGGCTCAGAGTAGGTTACACGTTTATCTTATGCAATGAGTATTTGTTAGACTGGGGCTGATGCTCAGTGGACATGATTACCTAGCTTTCATGAAGCTGTGGGCTCAGACACCCACCAGCACCACAGTAAATCAGCTGTGGTGGAGCACACCTGTGGTCCTCAAAATCAAAGTCATTCCTTAGATGACAAAGAGATTCATATTCACACATGACTTCATAGCAGTCGTGTTAAGTACTGAGAAACACTCAGATTGTTTTGAGAGACCTGGGGAAGAAGGTGTCTCCAAATGTCTCCATTTAAGATGTGCTACTGTGCTAGATTTGGACATTACCTCCGTAAACTGCATTCATTGTTTACAACTCCCTGGAAATTAGCATATTTCAAATCTTGAATAAAATTGTTTAATCATATTAGACTTCTCATGAACTAAAATCACCATAGTATAAAGCATGACAAAAATCCAACTGCATTTTAAAATGAACATATAGTGTCACATTCATGTATACAGATTTAAGAGATGGGCTCACAGCTAGTAATCCATCTGGTAGACTATCACAAAACAAGATCTAATGTTCAATAAAGAGATGTGAGTTGCACCAGCTCTATCTGGGAAGATGTGCCTATGGAAGAATGAAATACAGATTTACATATCGAAGCCCTGACAGCTGGCTAGAGCCACAGGGTCTTTCCTGCAGTCCTGGGAAGCCCACATGTTGCCTTTTAATAACAAAGCAAGGTCCTAGGGTAATGGGTAATTATACTGCCTGAGATTGTGCTTTTGTGCCTGGTTCACCGCATTTGAAATTCCTCAAATAATAAAAGGTTTCTTAGATACATTGTTCTCCAATTATTTCCACCCATTTATATGAATTTAGTAAAATGTGTACTTATGAAATCTTTCAGAAAAAATATCACTTCAGAATATGCATATGGAGGGGGAGATTGATTCATAAAGTCCAGGCTTGTCTGGAACTTGTTATGTGGTCAGGATGACCTCTAGTCCTCCTTTTCCTGCTTCTACCTCCAATGTTCTAGGATTATAGGCAGGCAACAGTTTATGTGGATTTAGGATTGAACCCAGGGTCTTCCGAATACTAGGCAAGCACTCTACCAACTGAACTATACCCCACCCTTCAGAACACTGCTCTATGACATATATTCTCATCACTGTAGAAATGGTATGGGTGAGGAAAATTGTGGGGAAATAGAATACATCAAGGGTGTATTCTTATAGAGCATTATATTATTGGTTGAAACCTTATGATTTTTATCATCTAATTCTATGTACTCACTTAGCAAAGTTAGAATTCATATGTACTGTTGCCACTGTGTCTATCATGTTTTATAAAGAAAATAACTCACAGCACTCATGACAACAATCATGTTTTCACCCTGAACTATTTTTCTACAATTACAGCTCTTGCATGCATCACGTATCACATTCACTATCTGATTTCGTGGGAAATAGTGGAACACACCTGACACTCTGGTATCAGGAGCTGGGGCATCTTGAGTGTGAGACCAGCTGAGCAAGACTCTCTCTCAAACATAAAGAAATCCATTTAACTTCATAACATGTGTGTTATTTTTTCCTTTTTTTAATTGATTTTTATTGAGATCTACATTTTTCTCTGCTGCCCTCCCTGCCTCTCCCCTTCCCTCTTCAACCCTCCTCCAAGGTTCCCATGCTCCCAATTTACTCAGGAGATCTTATCTTTTTCTACTTCCCATGTAGATTAGATCTATGTAAGTCTCTCCTAGGGTCCTCATTGTTGTCTAAGTTCTCTGGGATTGTGGTTTGTAGGCTGGTTTTCTTTGCTTTATGTTTAAAAAACCACCTATGAGTGAGTCCATGTGATAATTGTCTTTCTGTGTCTGGGTTACCTCACTCAAAATAATGTTTTCTAGTTCCATCCATTTTCCTGAAAAATTCAAGATGTTGTTTTTTTTTTCTGCTGTGTAGTACTCCATTGTGTAAATGTACCACATTTTCCTTATCCATTCTTTGGTCGAGGGGCATTTAGGTTGTTTCCAAGTTCTGGCTATGACAAACAAAACTGCTATGAACATAGTTGAGCACATGTCCATGTGGCACAATTGAGCATCTTTTGGATATATACCCAAAAGTGGTATTAATGGGTCTTGAGGAAAGTTGTTTCCTAATTTTCTGAGAAATTGCCACACTGACATCCAAAGGGGCTGTACCAGCTTGCATTCCCACCAGCAATGCAGTGTGTTAACAATACAACTTAATTCAACTTAGCCAGTTTTTTTTTAATTACCCATTCTCAGTTTGTATATAGCTATCAGTATAGAATTGTTCTCAAGTCAAAGAAGTAGCTAAATTTGGGTTTTTCTCTACTACAAAACTATTAATCTGGGGCCATACTAAATGGCCATACAAAACCCTGGCTCCATCCCTAGCCCTGCATAACCCCAGTTGTCAGCTCTGGAGGAAGTTGAAGAGGGAAAAGAAATTCAAGGCCAGCTTTAGCTATATAGTAAATTTGAGGCCACTCTAGGCTACATGAAACCCATTCTCAAAAGGGGAAAAGAAATCAACCAAACAAAACAACTCCACACATTCATATACACAAGCTAGACATCTGATACACCTACTTCTGCCTCTGGGGTCCTGGCACCGTGATACACACTAATTGGGTTTAAAGACTTGATTGTCTCACAGATTCAGATGCGGCACGTGGGTGGAAGGGACATTTTGACAAAGCATTTCTGAGAGCAAAACAGAGTGCACAGGAGAACTTGGAGAGCTCCTCTCCAGGGATCGTTTTAGCAGACAAGCTGAACACCAAGCCTTTCTTCCCCTCTATTGTTAAGTGCTTCTCAGTGCTGGACCACTCATCTGAACCGGAATTTAGAAGAGACCCCGTGCTCTGCTCAGCTTTGTTCAATCAGTGAATACCCACTGTGCTTGGCATTTGTTGTTGCTCCACTAGAAAGCAAGTCTAACATCAGAACCCAATGACAGCTGTCTCTCTAGCAGATCTTTGTGAACGTCTTTCCAGGCAGGGAATAGGTTGTCAGGTGTATGTTTTCTATTCTGCATTGTTTTAAAGCTTTCCTCCCATGTAACCAATACTTTCATATCTCTCAGCTTCTCTGAGAGCACTGACCCTGAGATCTCATTTGAAAGAGGCGGTCTCAGATTAAAACCAGTCTTTCTCTCTGTATCTTCCCACAAAGAGGCAAAAGAGAATCAGATGGTGAATTCCATAGTTCCCTCGATGATGTCATGAGGTGTGCCTCCTCTGAGGTCACCTCCTCAAAGTAGGAGCTGACTGCAATTTGTCTTTTGGAGGCTGATATATTATTACATTATTTTTTTTCTTGGAACCTGAGACTCCTGTATCCCAGTTGGCTTCACACTCCCTAGGATGCTGAGACTGACCTCGAACTGATCCTCAGGCCTCTATCTCTCAAGTGCTAAGCTTATGGGTATCACATTATACCTGTTTTATGTGGTGCTGGTGACCAAACCTAGAGCCTCATACATGCTAGGCAAGTACTCCACCAGCTAAACCACCTGCCTATATCCAGTTACATTAAATTTTGATGGAAGTAGATAAATTATAAATCATTGGAGTGCACCATCCTCCCTCAGTTGTCACTTTTGACATAGATGTTATTAGAAACACACTTTATATTTTGAAAGACAGCTACTTCCCTCAAAGCCCATTGAGGCAGTTAGCTTCCCATCTTCATAAAACAAGGCTGAGGCTGACACAAATACATCAGTTAGTGAGATAAAAGTTTACATGGACTCAGAGTAGCAGAGGTCGGAAAGGCTCTGAGTTAGTAAAGCAACAGGCCACGGTGAGGTAATAAAGTATCGCTCTACTCCCCTCATGCAGCCACTGAGAGAAGATGAGCTGAGACCCAAGTGTCTGCCTGAAGGGCATACCAGTGGGAATTTAGATCCCTCTCTTATAGCATGACCTCCAAGACAGCCACAGCCTGCCACAGGCCCCATGGACAGGCAGTCAAGCATGTAACACATGCTTCAGGTGACATTTAAGACCCAAATCCAAATAAACTTGCTCCAAACTTTCCTGAAGATGGTTAAAGGAAGGTTAATACTGCCTCAAACGTATGATTGGGGCCTCGAAAATAAAATAGATGGAGGAGATTTTAGCTATGGAAACATCTTGTGAATCTAATATGACCTTTTGTCTACACACTATACAGGTTTGAGAGCAGTTGATTGAGGGCAACAGAGGAGGAACTGCTTTAGCAGACAACCCGAGATCAATTCAATTATCCTATTTTCTGTATTATCAATCTTCTCAAGCCTTGTGGGGACAAGGTTGATACAGATGTTTCACCTGTGGAGGATGATCGCTAACACTCACACGTGCTCATCACCAACAGTCACTCACGCTCAGCACCAACAGTCACTCACGCTCAGTGCTGATGATGTAAGTCACAAAACAATCCCATACCTGTTCAGAATTATGAATAATAAAAGGGTTATTTATTTAAGAGGAAAACTTACAGATCACTGTCCTAGACAACAGTCCTCTGCGCAAACAGGAACAGAGTCTAGCAGCCGGAAGCAGGAGCCAGACGCAAGAGAGAGCTGCCTTTACAGTATAAGAGACCAGGCCCAAGTGGGATGGCATCTTAAAGGCTATTGGATGAAGGAGCAGAATGTGCTCCCACGGTACAGCACCAACAGGCACTCAAGCCCAGCATCATCACTAAGAGTCACTCACACCCAGGATCAACAATCATTTAAATCAGCTTTTTCAGTCATGGGTCTCTGCATGAACCACCAGCCACAGCAATTGGAAGCTTTCATGACTGAGGCTGAGAAGTACAGATCTATAGGCATAAATATAAATATTGAGAATGCAGTTTGACAAAATTATCATTTAGTAAAACAACAATAGAAGGGTCCCACAACCACACTTTGAGCTTATGACCTAGCGTGAGGTCATGCTTTTTGGCCTTGTTTACATCACCTGGCATGAATTCCTTCCTCTGGAGCAGGCCTCAAATCCAATCAAGAGATTAGTGGGTTATCCATAAACATTCTGGCCACTATTGCCAGAGATGGTCACATCTTGCATGACTGCTCCTTATTGTGTCCTTTCTAGGTAGCACCTTCTGACAACTATGAAAATTAGCCACTAAGGAGAGAGTTTCTTGGTCAGTAGAGGTCGATTTCTCTATGTGCTGCATCCAAAGTGAGTGGTGTCTTTAGCATCAGGGTCTCACCATCTAGTTCTTGTGGTCAGTAAAGAACCATGGCAATAACTTGTATTGTTTTGGGTGCCTCTTGGTTCTCTCTGACCAATGATTCAGAAAGAGGTTGCTTGTGCCTAGAACTGGGTTGTATTTTTGCTTGTTTTTTTTTTAAAAAAAACAATTCATATCTTCTGAGAATAGCAGTGTTCACCCAGTGCAATACTTCTTTTCAAACTCCTCTTGTGTTGTTGTTAGATTTCTAATGACCTTATGAACTAATTGGGTCCCATCAGATGTTTTCATACATGTTTGGTTCCCACTAAGCTATACTCTTGCCCCTTCTCTTTTCCATCTTGCTGAAACCTTCAGTTCCCAGGAAAAGTGAAAATGTTATTCAACTACAGTGGATGGTTTC
>PVIU01024551.1:0-25367 GCA_004026605.1 Ondatra zibethicus
TCCACAAAGGACAGGTTGCTGAGGAAGAAGTACATGGGGGTGTGCAGGCGGGAGTCTGTGCCGATGGCCAGGATGATGAGCAGGTTCCCCAGGACAGTGGCCAGGTACATGGTGAGGAAGAGCAGGAAGAGGAGCCGCTGCTGCTGGGGATCCCTGGAGAGTCCCAGGAGGAGGAACTCGGAGACACTCGACTGGTTGCTGCCTCTCATGGTCTGAGTCTGGCCAGCTACAGAGGAAAGAGGCAGAAATGTAGGTGCTGAAGGGTTTGGTTGCAATAAATCATACTACAGACTTTGTCATGTTTAAAAAAAAAACCACAAACATAAAAATCCTGCATTTAGACTGGAGAGATCTTTCAGCTATTAAAATGCCTGACTGGTCTTCCAGAGGACCCAGATTCAGCTCTCAGCACCCATAGGGTGGCCAGCAATTGTGTATAACCCTTTTCCAAGTGATCTTGGGCCCTCTTCTGGCCTCTATGGGCACTATCATTTGCTCTCCATACATTCAGACATAAAATAAAAATAAATATACATGCATTTAATAAATAAATCAGGATCTGCCCATAGTGCTCATACCCTCAACTTCCACCTCCCAGTCCTAGATCGTTCTGATCCAGAATCATCCTTGTGCTTTATTAAATATAACATGGAAACATACATGTATGGGATGCAAGGTGTTTCAGGGGGTTAAAGTGTTTCCTGAACAAACACGACAACCTGAGTTTGACCCCAAAACACTTTTAAAGGTGGAAGGAGAGAACCAACTCCACAAAGTCACCCCTTGGCCTACAATGTGCATTGTGGCATATGTAACACACACACAATAATATATATATTGTCTTTTTTAAATTTTTTTATTTTTATTTTTCCATTCAAAAATTGACCCTTCCTCCCCTTCTCTCATTCCCCTCCCACTCCCCTCACTAACCCTCCTCCCTCCCCTCCATACTTAAGAGAGGGCAGGGTACCCTGCCCTGTGGGAAGTCCAAGGCCCTCCCCGCTCCATCCCAGCCTAGGAAGGTGTGCATCCATGTAAACTAGGGTCCCAAAAAGCCATTACATGCAGAAGAGAGAGGTCCCCATGCCATTATCGATGGCTTCTCAGTCCGTCCCCATTGACAGCCACATTTAGAGAGTCCAGTTTGATCACATGCTCATTCAGTCCCAGTCCAGCTGGATTTGGTGAGCTCCCATTAGATCAGGCATACTGTTTCAGTGGGTGGACCAACCCCTCACGGCCCTGACTTCCTTGCTCATCTTCTCCCTACATATATTGTCTTAATGAATGCACAGATAGCCCTTCCCTGAAATCATGTACATACCTCTTAACTTTCCCTGTTTTTCCCTCAATTCTTAGCAGAGCATAGGAAAAAGAAAAATAGCTAGGGCCAGAGAGAGGTCTCAATATGTAAAGGCACTTGTCTCTAACCTGAAGTCCTGAGTCCAAGCCTCCAGGATCCACATGGTGGAAGGTGAAAAGGAATTCCCCTAACAAAGTTATCCTATGGCCTCCACATATGCCGTACACACACACACACACACACACACACACACACACACACACACACACACACACAGTGTAACGTGCTTTCAAAAATTTAATGATAAATACCCCGTTACCATTGTGTTCAACTCTAATTTGGCCTCATGGGCTCACAAATGTTGCTATTGGTCCTTCAACACACAGGACTGAGCATCATTTTTTAGTAAAGAAATTGGCATCAGCACTGCTGTTACAATACCTGACAAGTCAGTGCTGTAACTGGACCATGTTCACCGCCTTGGAGCTGCTGGGCAATGGTGCTCTTTATTCTAAGGATGGGAAAGGGTCAGAATCCTAGGAGGGTTCCGAGCGAGTGGAGTGGGTGATCACCATCCTAACCAGCAAAGAGGTTTGGGGGACTCAGACGGGTATTTACTGCAGTATCCTTCCCACTGGGCTAGACTCCCTGAGCATCTCATTAAAGTCAGGCAGACAGTAATTGTTCTGCCTAGCTCCTGGTCTCTGCGGACCAACAAGGAGGAGGAAGGGTAACATCTTACTCCCGCGTCAGAGCTCAGGGATAAAGCAGTCTGGGTGGAGACACGTCCCAGAGGAAATTCCCTGAGAACTCCATCATCTCAGCATCCTAAGCCTGTAGGTCTGCAGTTAGTACAGACTCTGTCTTACAGCACTGTTTGGTGAATGGTCCTCTTTTGTTTCCTATCTAGACACTTACTGCATAGGACTTACGGCACATTTCCAAATGGGAAGGTGGAAGACGAGACTGGAATAGATGGAACTAGAACTAAAGCTGACCCTTGAGAATTTGATATAAAATACAAGGAAGGAGGGGGAAGATGAAGGGTATGTGACCAGCCATGGCTGAAAACTCCATGCACAAGAGCAGACGTGCTCTGGGCTGTCTTCCCACACACAACGGATCACCAGTGTCTGCAAATCTGTGGGCTCTTGAGTGCGGCTCCACCAGCCCCACTTAAACCCTACCACCCCTGCCAAAGGAAGATTCCTGACTGGACCCCATCCTCCTGAATGCTGGCTGTGGTCAAAGGCATGAGCCACCACTCAAAGCCTGTTTCTGTTTTCTGAGACATCACACTGCAGCCACCAAGGCTGGCCTGGAATTAGGTGTCAGCTTTTGTTATATATATATGTTTTTGTGTTTTGAGACAGGGTTTCTCTGTTTAATAGCCCTGGCTGTCCTCCTGAGTGCTGGGAGTAAAGGCGTGTGCCATCACACAACTGGCTGTGACTTTACTTTCTAGAAGCCTGCTGTTGAACACAGTTAGCAGAGTCTTACATCTCCAAGTCAGTTTCTGCTAACCTAAGGAGACTTTTATAACCTTAAGAGTTTATAAGCCTAATCAAACATTTGTTGTTTCTTATCTAAAGTCTATTTGAAGCCTGGTACTGAACAGTTAGCAAAGAGAGAAATAATTTGATGCATATCTCGAAATTAGCTTTTGTTAATCTGAGTAGACCTTTATAACCTTAGGAATTTATCATACAAAGGTTCATACTTGGTCTGGAGAGATGGCTCAACAGTTAAGAGCACTGATTGTGCTTACAGAAAACCCTGGTTCAATTCCCAGCACCCACATGGCAACTCACAACTATCTGTAACTCCAAGATCTGACAGCCTCACACAGATGTACATGCAGGCAAAACAACATAAAATAAATTTTAAAAATTCATAGTAATCCAAAATATGCTGGAGACATGCTGTTGTCTACTTAGTCTAAAAAGGAGATACAGTGATAAACCGAGGACTCAGTAGGACTAAGAAGTTTTATGACTGCTGCTTAGTTGGCTTATACCACGTGGCCATCTTACTCAAGATGGTGGTGAAGTTATACTGCATGTTCTTTTTTTACCTTAGTAAGTACGACCACCAGTCACATGATTGCTTCTATCCTAATGAGGTCATCAGCCAAGGTGGAGGCAAGTCACATGGTTGCTGTTTAAAAACGCCTAGTTTCCTAAACAAGAGTTCAATTTGTTACATATCCAGTAAGTAGATCTATTTTTATAAGTAACAAATTATGTTTCATCCTTTTGCTATAAGTTTTAAGCTAACTCTTTGCTACAGATTTTATAGATTCTTTATCGCATTCAAAGAACTTACAAATCCTGAGGTAAGTGTTTACACAATAGTTTTAGCAGATTTCTTAAGAGCAGAGTGCAGAAGAATCATAAAGACAAATATTTTGAAGAGTGAAAAGTAGAAAAGGCTCAGAAATGAGAGACTTTGGGGAGTGCAGAGCAGAGAGAGTTCAGATGTCCCAGATTCAGGGTCCCTTGTTTGTACACTGGAGGAGGTGGCTAGGATTTGGGAGAATTTGAAAGTCAATTGTGCCCTTTTTGACCACTGCGCTGGACTGAGGACCTTTGCAGGGAGGCCTTAATGAGGAGGCAAGAAACGGGCTGCAGATAGGAGCTCCACCCGATGGAAGGTTCCACACCCAACACTGCTTGCAGATGAAGCTCCCAGACCAGGACTGGGTTATACCCATTTGAGTTGTTGGCCATGGAAATCCCCAAACAACCAGGGCTGTTACCAAGACAATAAGTTGCTCTCCTCAAACTGACAGGAAGGCCCAAGACAACACCTACACAACTCATTGAACATGGAGAGGTTGACTTGGTGCCTACATAGGATCTTCACCCCTACATTCTAGTGTCTTTGGTGTGGAAGGTACTGTGTAGGGGACCAAAAGAAAAACATAAACACCAACTCAGCTGCAAAACTTTTGGTCTACAATGCTTTCCTGCCTGCAAAATATGCTAGTGCAATTGTGGCACAAAGCTTGTGGGAATAACCAACAAATGTCTGACTTCAGGCCCTCTCTACTAGATGGAGCCTATACTTAATACTGCTTGTGTGACCAAGAACCAGAGACTAGATATTCCAGAGACCTAGGGTAAAACCAAATATTTCTGGTCTTTAAAAAATAGTAATAAAATGACTCCTAATGATATTCTGCTATACTCATAGATCAGCGAATAAGGATTCAATCATCATCAGAGAGGCTTCCTCCTGCAGCAAATGGGAACAAATATAGAAACCCACAGCCAGACACTATCCAAAGAGAGACCTTGGAACATACAACTCTAAATGGGATGTCTCCAGCAAATCCCTACCCTCAGAGCTCAAGGAACATGGAGGAAGAGGAGGCAGAAAGAGTGTAAGAGCCAGAGGGCATGGAGGACACCAGGAGAACATGGCCCTCTGAATCATCTAAGCAAAGCGCATGTGATCTCACAGAGACCGAAGAGGCCTGCACAGGGCGTTACATATCAGATATCCTGCATATTAGATATTTACATTACAACTAATAACAGTAGCAAAATTACAGTTATGAAGCAGCAAAGAAAATAGTTTGATGGCTGGGGGTCACCACAACATGAGGGACTGTGTTATAGAGTCACCGCATTAGGGAGGTGGAGAACCACTGGTCCAGAGCTTTCAGGTGTGTTGTTAAGCTTCCGGCGTAAGATTTCTCTAGTTTGTTGCTGTTGTTTGTGTAGGTACTTAGTGCTATGAACTTGCCTCTTAGAACCGCCTTCACTGCATCCCATAAGTCTGAGCATGTTGTGAATTCATTTTCATTCGAGTCTAGAAAGTCTTTCATTTCTTTCTTAGTTTTTGTCTTGACCCATTTTTCATTCAGTAGAGAGATGTTCAGTTTCCATGAGTTTGTCAGCTTTCTGTTGTTGTTGATACAGAACTTTAATCCATGGTTGTCTGAGAGGATGCAGGAAGTTATTTAAATTGTCTTGTATCTTTTGAGACTGTTTTGTGTCCAAGTATGTTGTCAGTTTTGGAGAGAGTTCCATGAAATGCCAAGAAGAAGGTGTATTCTTTTGTGTTTGGGTGAAATGTTCTGTAAATGCCTGTTGGGTCTGCTTGGTTTTATAATGACTGTTATCTCTGGCACTTCTCTGATTAGCTTTGTCTGGATCCATTGGTGAGCATGGGGTACTGAAGTCTTCCACTATCACTGTGTGAGGGTCAATATGAGATTCACGCTGTATTAGTAGTTGTATTAGTCTGGGATCTCAGAATCACAAAACTTATGGAATGAATCTCTCTCTCTTTCTCTATCTATCTATCTATCTATCTATCTATCTATCTATCTATCTATCTCCATATATATGAATTTACTGGAATTACTTACAGGCTACAGTCCAACATTGCTAGCTGGGAATGGAAAGTCCAAGAATCTAGTAGCTCTTCATTCCCACAAGGCTGGGTTTCTCAGCTGCTCTTCTATATATGCTGGAATTCCAAAGGAATTGGATGTGCTGTAAAGGTGAGGGCAAGCGTGCAAAGAATGAACAAACCCTTCATTTTTCCGTTTCCTTATATAGGCTCCCAACAGAAGGTATGGCTCAGATTAAAGGTGTGCCTTCCAGCCTCAAAGTCTGGATTAAAGACATGTTGTCTTCCTGCCTCAAGATCTGGATCACAAGCGTGCCCTCCATTTCTGGATTGTAGTTCATTCCAGATATAGTCAAGTTGACAATCAAGAATAGCCATTATAGTGGTGTTCTTTTTATAAACCTAGATGCCTTTGGGTTTGGGGTATAGACGTAAAAATTAAAATGTCATCTGTATGGATTTTTTTCTTTGCTGAGTAAGTAGTGGCCTTCCCTATCTCTTCTGATTAGTTTTGGTTTGAAGTGTATTTTGTTAGATATTATATGTTAAAATGGTGACACCCTCACTGGAATCCTGTGGCCAGTGGTAAGGACTTCTCACAGATACCATGCAATTTTCCTGTGTGTTCATCCCAAAAAGACTCATACAACTGTATTCTCAAATTATGATTAAAATAAATAATAAAATCAGATATATGCAAATAAAAAAAAAGAGCAACGACTGCTCTTCCAGAGGACCAGGGTTCAATTCCCAGCACCCACATGGCAGCTTACAACTGTCTGTAACTCCTGTTCCAGGGGATCTGACACATTCACACCAATGCACATACAATAAAGTTAAATAAACCATAAAAAATATTTTAAAAAATAAAAAATAATAAAATGGCCACACCAGCTTGCTTCCTAGGTCCATTTGCTTGTTATCTTTTTCTAATTCTTTACTATGAGATAATGTCTATCCTCGATGTTGAGGTGTGTTTTTTTTTTTTTTGGATGTAATAGGCTAGATCCTGTTTCCACATCCATTTTGTTGTTGTTGAGAGTGGTGGTGTTGAGTGTGTATATGTGTTTCCCTTCTTTTGGTTTTGCTGGTTTCTTTATTTATTTATATTGTTTATTCCCTGTGTTTTCATGGTTGTACTTAATTTCCTTGGTGGAGCTTTCTTTCTTTCCTTTTTAAGAGTTATTCATTTATTATGTGTACAACATTCCTTCCATGTGTGCTTGCATGCCAGAAGAGGGCACCAGATCTCATTATAGATGACTGTGAGCCACTATGTGGTTGCTGGGAATTGAACTCAGGTCCTCTGGAAGAGCAGTCAGTGCTCTTAACCTCTGAGCCATCTCTCCAGCCCTGGAGTTTTCTTTCTAGCACCTTGTGTAGGGCTGGAATTGTAGATAAATATTGCTTGAATTGGCTTTATCATGGAAAGTCTTATTTTCTCCATCTATGGTGATTGAAAGTTTTGCTGGGTATAGTAGTCTGAGCTGGCATCTGTGGTCTCTTAGAATCTGCAAGACATCTCTCCAGGCCCTTCTGATTTTTAGAATCTCCACTGAGAAGTCAGAGGTTGTGGGATATTCAATCACACTGTGAACCCTGAGTTTGCATTTGCATTAATTAAATAAAATCAATCTTGGTTTAGGAGACTGAGTTATCAACTAGTTGGCAGAAAGTAACCATAGAGATTCAGAGAGTATCTATAAGATGGTAGAGAGATGCGTAGGAAGTAGTACGGAGGGACTTTGTTGGTGTGGTCTCTTTTTTGCTTTGGCAAAGCAGGACAATCCTTTTTAGAGACACTGGCAAAGAGAAGTCAGCTAGTTGCTACTTAGCCTCTCTGAGCTAATAGGTTTTCACTTCAGTCTTTGACTCCCAAGTCTTATTGATAAATAGAACAATAGAAACTTAATTAAAGCTGCATTTGGCAGCAGTAACACAGATGGTGCCTCAGGGAACAGAATTCCCACCAGGCCACTACCAGAGAAGTAGTCCAGTAACTGCGGAGCCAAATCACTGGCTGCAACAGCAGTAGATTAAAGCGCAGATTCTGTGCCAATGGAAAAACAACAGTCAGATGTGATTCTGACAGGTCTGCCTTTATGTGTTACTGGCTCTTTTTCCTTTGCAGCTTTTAATATCCTTTCTTTGCTCTGTATGTCTAGTGTTTTGATTATTATATGCAAAGAAGACTTTCCTCTGGCCCAGTTTATCTGGTGTTCTGTATGCTTCTTGTACCTTCATAGGCATCTCCTTCTTTAGGTTTAAGAAAGTTTTCTTCTATGATTTTGTTGAAAATATTTTCTGGGCCTTTGACCAGGGCTTCTCCTTCTTCCTTTATCCCTATTATTCTTAGATTGATCTTTTTATAGTGTCCCAGATTTCCTGGATGTTTTGTGTTAAAAGTTTTTTAGATCTGACATTTTCTTTGACTGATGTATCCATACATTCTATTGTGTCTTCAACAGCTTGAAGTCCCTCTTCCATCGCTTGTATTTTATTGGTGAAGCTTGCCTCTGTAGCTCCTGTTCCAATTCTTAACATTTTCATTTACAGAATTCCCTCAGTTTGAGTTTTCTTTATTGGTTCTATTTATATTTTCAGATCTTGAACAGTTTTATTCTTCTCTTTCCACTGTTTCTGTTTTTTTCTGGATTTCTTTAAGGGATTTATTCATTTCCCCTTTATCATCTTCATAAAGTCTGTTTTAAGGTCCTTTTCTTGTGTTTCAGCTGTGTTGAAATATTCTGGGCCTGCTGCAGTGGGGTTTTGGCTCTAGTGGAGACATACTTCCCTGGCTGTTTTAATGGTGTTATGTTGGCATGTAGACATCTGAGATTATTATGATATCAGACTAGGTGCTGATATCTGGCTTTGTTTTTGTTGGGTGGATGTTTTGTTCTCTGGTTTCTGTTTCCTCTCTGGATTTCAGGAGAGTGTGGTGGCTGTCTGTTGCCTGGTAGGAAATTTTCTGTAGACCTAATAGGTGTGGTCACTAGGGGTTCCAAGAAAAATGTTTTTCTGGCTATTGGGAGATGACTCTTAGAAAGGAGGATGAGCTAGGGTCTGAAAGAGTTCATAGGAGGGGAAAGCAGAGTGCTCCACCAGGATCTGCTAATTTAGTCTCCTTGGGTGGAGGTATAGAATGAAGAGAGGTCATCCTAGAAGGTCTGCTGTAGAGCTGGAGATGCCGGGCGATTGATCTAAAGGAACAGAAGCAGAGGTGCTGATCTGCAGTCGGTCTGCCTACTTCCCTGGCAGGAAACAATAGCTGCCTTTCTTCAGAAAAACAAAACAAGGAAACCCCCAAAGCCAAAAGGGATTCTTGAGTATCAGTTCCCATTATGGTTTTATTAGCTCTTTCACATCAAACAAAGAATGATTTCATGGTAAGCACTTTCCCTAAAGCCCTTTCCCTGCCCTTGTTCCTCAGGCTGTAGATGAATGGGTTCAGCATGGGGTTACCACCTTGTACATCATGGCAGCTGCCGTGTCCCTCCCAGCTGAGTGAGAGGAGGAGGGGTTGAAATACAGGGATATGATGGTGCCATAGAAGAGGCAGACCACGGCTAGGTGGGAGCCGCAGGTGGAGCATAACGAGAGCCTTTGGGGTCCAGCCCCAGTACTCTCTTCAGGGTTCAGATCGGAAACTACAGCAAGTAAAAAGGATTTTTTTTTCCCTCTGGTTATCTGAGGGCAAATGAACAAACGCTCCCGCAAGTACTTTTCCAAATCAAACTCTTTAATCTTCTGCCTCTGCTCTAATTCACTTGTCCTAATTCTAATTTTTCCTACCTTCTTCTCCTCTCACCTAAGAACTCTTCTTACAGGAGCCTTGAAGCAATTTTTAAAATTATGAGTGACCTCTCGTTGGTCAAATTCCTAGGGTAAGTGATAAGTAGATGAGCCATTTACCATGGCAACACAAGGGTTTCAAGGTTTCAGGAGTAAGACTGTGATGAGATGGGGGAGGCACAATGCCCAGGGAAAATTTTGAGAAATAGGTCTATTGTCAGCAGACTGGCAAGTGAAGAATTGGCATGCTTTTCTTAGGGTGCTTTGTGTAGCAACTTTGAATGGACATCTGTGACTCTAACCTTGTGCATAGCTGTAAAGTTTTAAATTTATGATCTATTTACAAAAAGCCTTTAGTTTAGTTTGAACTTGTTCTGAGGTAAAAGTGACATAATTGTGTGCAGTTAGTCTGAGCAAAATAACAAAACAGAATTTTAAGTGTCTACAGCCCTTGTGGGACAAATAGATCTAGGTATGAAGCTTGTCCCAGCACATATTCTATGCACCAAAATTATATAGATAAATGGAAAGTCATCTTCCTGACCACCCACAGATATATATGCCCATAAGATTGAGATATAATCGTGAGATTACATGTACACATCACATGAGATTACACACCACAATGCAGGTATTGGGGAGACACCATGCTGCTTTAGCAAAAGTGAGCAACAGTTTCCAGAATCAATGTTCCTGCAGGCCTTGCCTGGACAGAATTAACTTCCATCAGAGTAACCCCTCTGGTGACTTGACATCTGAATTATCAATTGTCATATGCTATATATTTCCACGGCCTCTGAAAGAAGAAGGCTTTCCATCTCCCCCTTGTGGACAAAATTCTCAGGACATCTCAAGCAATAGGACCATGACCAAAAGCAAGTTGGGAGGAAAGGGTGTATTTACTTACACTTCCAGATAACTGTTCTTCATCAAAGGAAGTCAGGACAGAAACTCAAAGACAAAGCCTGGAGGCAGAGGCCATGATACTGACTTGCTCTCATTGCTTTCTCTCCTCTAAAGGAGACCTTGCTGTTATCCTCTCTGCTATCATTATGTAGAATAAAATTATTTATTTACTGACAGTCACAGTCACAAGACACAGGACAGGAGAAATGGTGCAGTGGTTAACAGTTTATGTTGCTCTTGCAGAAAACCCAAGTTCTGTTGCCAGCACCTCTATTGGGCAGCTCAGAATAGCCTGTAACCTCAGCTCCAGGGGATCTAATGCTTTCTTCTGGCCTCTAAAGACACGTGTAAGCATATGGTGGTGGTGGTGTGTGTGTGTGTGTGCATGTGTGTGCATGTGTGTGCATGTGTGGGGGAGGTGCACAGAAATAAAAATGTCTTTTTGAAAAAATAGCATAACACACTAGAATAATTGAATCCCTTCTGGGGTAGTTTATTTATTAACAAATAAAGCCAAATTTAGGCGATAAGAAACCTCAATGGAGTCCAGCTTGCCTGGGGCAGGCGGTCAAAGTGTTGCAGTCTGGAAGAGCTGCCCACTTGCACTCCTTGCCTCCATGCCTAAGTAAGCATCTGGCAGAAGAAAGTTCCGCAAAACAGCACAGTAATGGCACCAAGACTGTGCTGTTAAAAGGAGATGGCTTAGTCAGTAAAGTGTATGGCATACAAGAATGAGGAACTGAGTTCATGTCCCCAGCAACTATATGAAAGATAGCTCAGTGACAGGAAGATCCCTGGAACTCATCGCCTAGGCAGGCTATGCTGGCCAGTAAGTTCCAGGTTCCATGTCTCAAAACATTAGATTTTGGTGAAAAGCTTCTGCACCACAATAAGCCCCTCTGCCTATGCGATAATCCAAATCAGACCAAATCAAACCAAATTAGAAAAAGCCCAGGTGTAATGGATGCAAATGTTCCCAGATGGCTTTCCAGCTCCCCAGAGAGGAGCCAGGGAAGAAAGACTGGAAAACCATGTTTGTCTCTGGGAGACGGTTTAAATACCCTGTGGGAGTGGTCTTGAGCATCTCTGGGGAGGGGTCATCGTTTGGCAGCCTTTCTCGGGGGTGGAGTCTGGACTGAGGCAACTCCCAGCGGAGGGGACTTGGGATGGAACTTGCACCTGAACATTCCAGACTCTTTGGGTATATGGATGCCAATGTCTGGGGTAAAGCCTCCATCCAAACATTCCAGACTCTGGGTATATGGATGCCAGGGGTTGTGATGAGGCTTCCACCTAAACAGTTGGTACACACCTTTAATCTTGACACTTGGGAGGCAAGGTAGGTGGAACACTGTGAGTTCAAAGCCAGCCTGGTCTGGTCTACATAGGGAGTTCCAGGCCAGACAGAGCTACCCTGTCTCCCTCTCCACCCCACCCCAAAAGATAGAAAGCAACTGAGGAAGACATTCAAAGTTGATCTCTGGTGTCCCCATGAATATTCATGGATAGCGTACATGCACCTTATGTGCCCACATACACACAGAGAAAGGGGGAGAAGGGATGGAGGGAGAGGGGGAAGCTATCTCACTACTCCATTAAGCCAGCAGCTTCTGGTACACAGTAAACACAATGACTCCTCCCACAACCTTATTTCCTACATTAGCTATCTGCTGCTCAGTAACCAGTAATTCTCTACTACTTAGAGCTTTGGGTGGCCAACAGTGACCTCACATAGAACCTGCAGCTCAGGATTCTGGTCATAGTTTAACTGAATGACTCTGGACCAGGGTTTCTCAGGAAATATCAGTGACATTGTAGTTCAGTAGTCTCAAGGCTTACCAGACAAACAGCACAAGCAAAAGAGTTCACAGGGCCAAAGAGGAAACAAGAAACAGGAATGAGCCAGGCTCACTCATTTATAACAAAACACTCTCAGAGCCAAGTGTGGTGGCATATACTTGGGAAACAAGGCAGCTTCTTTATTTGTTAACCAATGAAAGCAACACATAAACAGAAGGACCTCCTACACCACTCTCCTAGGGGACCCGTTTGGTTCCCAGCACCCATATTAAATGATTCATAGTGTTGAGGGGTATCCACAAGAGAAGAGTGCTCAGACATGGATTTAAGCCAATAAAAAGTCTTTATTAGCTTCCTGGCAACTACACTGGGTGTTCAGGATCCTGGTGTAGCACTAAGCCTTTCTCTAGATGACCTTTTAAGTGTGTGCACGCTCATACACACATACACACACACACACACACACAGAGAGAGAGAGAGAGAGAGAGAGAGAGAGAGAGAGAGATATCCTGAGTTGGCGTACTTTTCTTAACAAGTAAAGTTAGCCAGAAGCAGAACTACAGAAGCCAGAAAGCAAGGCTAGTACATTTAGAGGGTTTTCTAGATCCATGGGCACTGATGAATTAGGTCCTTGTCTTCATTTTGGCAGGTGTTAAATGTCTACATGCTAAATTTTATGGCCTACATAGTATGTCACAGAGTCAGTTGTACCAAGGTCTGAGGGCCTGTTACAATAGCCACCTGTAATTCTAGATCCCAGGAACTTGACAATCTAATCTAGCTTCCACAGGCACCCACACACATGTAGCATACACACAGACACAACAAAGAGACACATAAATAAAATAAATCAGTCTTTTTTAAAAAAATCTCTCTCACAAAGACTACAATCCTTTATAAATGTAATACTCCCTGACATGATCACCAACAACCAGGTCTCTGTCCCTTAAAGAGCCTGTGGTGATACTTTGTTTGTGCTGTAACAAATAAAGCTTGCTTGAATATCAAAGTACGGAGCACACTAGTTAGCCATTGAGGCCAGGCAGTGGTGGTACACACCTTTAATCCCAGCACTCAGGAGACAGAAGCAGACAGACCTCTGTGAATTCAAGGCCACCCTGAGCTACACGAAATTGATCCCTTCTAAAAGAGAAACAGAGCCAGACAGTGGTGGCTCACACCTTTAATCCCAGCACTTGGGAGTCACACGCTTTCCATCCCAGCACCAGGGAGGTGGAGAGAGGAATATAGGCGGGAGGAGACAGGAGCTCAGGGCATTCAGTCTGAGGACTTGTAGAGACAGGATACCCCATTCACTCTAAGGATTTTG
Source organism: Ondatra zibethicus (assembly GCA_004026605.1). Lineage (NCBI taxonomy): Eukaryota > Metazoa > Chordata > Mammalia > Rodentia > Cricetidae > Ondatra > Ondatra zibethicus. The sequence goes on from PVIU01024551.1 coordinate 13,497, forward strand.
TAGAGGTAAGAACTAATGGCTGGCTGCTCTGCTTCTCTGATCTTTCTGCTTTCATTACTTAATATTTGACTTCAGGTTTTTATTAAGACCAATTAGAAATCACGCAACTTAAAATTCTCAGTTCTGCTATGTTGGGGACAAACATCCTGTCCAGGAACATTTGGTGAATCATATCCAAATCATACAACAAAGGTCTTCAGCTTAGAGAGGAGCCCTTACTATGCAAAGGACTCAGTGCGCCCACACCTGCTCACACGCTGCGGGTCCCCAGCAAAGGTCTCAGTGCACCCACACCTGCTCACATGCTGCAGTCCCTAGTCATTCTTACTTTTTTTAGAAGATATCCAGATTGGAAATCGTACTTGGCTTGTCTGTCCCTATCCATAGAAGCGGGAGACTGGAATCCTAAGAGCCCATGACCCATCCGAACTGCAAATCAGGAAGCCAGCAGGGCAGAACCCAAAGGATGTAGGACAGGTGGAGTGGGGAGGGATCATGGAACCTGTTGGTGCCTGGGTTTGGTGGTCACCAGCTGCAGTACCGAACCTCACTTCATGCCGGGATTCCCATCCTGCGGTACTTCAGAGAAGAGGGACGGAGTCTGGAGTGCTTCAGAGAAGAGGGGCAGAGGCTGGAGTACTTCAGAGAAGATGACGGAGGCTGGAATATTGTCTCCTTGGTGGAGGCAGGTTCTTCTTTCCAATAGAGGCTCTAGACTCTAGCTTTTCTCCTTTAACAATACCACCCTGAACGTGCCCAATCTCATCTGATCTCTGAAGCTAAGTAGGGATTGGGCCACCAGGTCTGAGGGACGACTTCATTTGTGGTACTGTTGAGGATCTCTCCATTTGCCAGCGCTGATCACCGCCCAGGTCACTCGCTGAGGTTGGTGTGGATTCCTCTGGGCAGCAGCCAGAACCAAGAGGGTCAGGACGACCAACAGCTGGAATACCACCATCTGCACCATGTGTAATTGTTAGAGAACATAAGAGGTTCTCAAGGGTTGAATGCCCTTGGGGCTGGTTAGGGGTTATCTTCTTGGCTCTCCCCTTTTTAAAAACGAGCTGTGACCACCATAGCCATATTTTCTCCTTGTTGGTCAATTTGTCCTTGGGCATCTTCCTATATAGAGGAAAGGGGTAAGAACTTAAGGTTCCTAGCTGGAAGCCAAACTGGGGCTGTCTCCCCTATAGGGAAGATGCATCCGAAGATCATGGTGATTAGGGGGTCTGTACCTCTCCATTGTTATGTCAAAGGGTCCTTCCATCTAACTTTGACTTGGGATCTGGGGTTCAATTGACCCCAATGTTTTTGAAATCTAGATTCAGTTGCCCCTTTGGAGAAATTTAGAATATTGATGGCAAACGGCCATTTGTAGTTGAATATGGAGGCTAATTCCCCCTTTTTGCTTTAAAAGTTGTTTCTTAAGGCATTGGTGATTTCTTTGTACAATTCCTTGGCCTCAGAGGTTATAAGGAATCCCTGTAATGTGTTCAATATGCCATTTATTTAAAAAGTCTCACATCGTTTTGCTAATAAAACAGGGTCCATTGTCTGTTTTAATTTGTGCTGGCAGGCCTAAAGAGGCAAAACATTGGAGGAAGTGTGTTTGTGAATGTTTAGTTTTTTTCTCCTGTATATGCTATGGCCCAACAGGCCCCTGAGTAAGTATCTAGAGAGACAAAAATTTGAACTTACCAAAGGCTGGAAAATGAGTAACATCAGCCTGCCAATGAGTGCTGGGTTTGAGGCCTCTGGAGTTTACCCACTGTGCTTGTAAGGGAGGCACCTTCAAAAAGGGCTGACATGTTTTACAAGTGTGTACTATCCTTTTGAGGTCCTTAATAGGGATCTGGGGGAATCTGTGTTGTAAGCCCCTCCAATTGATATGGGTCAGATCATGTAGCTGGGTGGCCTCCTATAGGGTCAGTGCTTGTGGACCAGTAGCTAGTTGATCAGCCCAATTATTCACCATGGATAGGAATCCAGGGAGTTTTGAGAGTCCTCTTAAATGTTGGATATGAATGGGAACCCCTCATCCTTCCAGCAAGCCTCTGAGGGTAACCATAAGGGGGGAGATAGGGTTATTATCCAGTTTAACATGTGCTTGGGGAAGGTGGGGAAATAAACTAATCATATATAAGTTATCAAAATATAAATTAAGGGGTTCTTGGATATCCTGAAGGACCATGATTATAGCAAGCATCTCCTTATATTAAGCTGACCCCTGACAAGGCTTGAACCCTTGGTAGCTTGGTGTTTCTTGTTGGTCCCTAAAGACTCCATATGCAAAGCCTGCCTGACCTCCATCAGTAGAAACATGAAAAGCACCAGGGATAGGTTAAGAGAGAACAGAGAAGGCATCTTCAAGGGAAGTCGCCATAGCATGACAGTCCATTTAGATGGCCCATAATTGCAATCAATGTGTCCTAGAAACCCCTCCAGGGAGAGAGCAAGATGAGTATTGGCCCCAGTAAGCCATTCAACATCTGCCATCCAAAAGGAAAAGATAATGGAATGGGGGGTTGAGGCCATAGCACCTCTGGGCTTGAACTCTGCCTTTAATTATTGCATCAGCAAGCTGACCAGCCTGGAAATACACCTCCCAGGGGGTGTGAATCCATTCCAGTGGTTCCCCTTCTTGGGTTAAGTCTGCAGAGATTAGAGTAATACCAGCAAACAACCAGAGAGAAAGGGGCCAAGAAGCAGAATATGTCTTTAGGGAGACTTTAACTAGGGCTTCTTGGAACTGTAGGAATATTGCCCGATGATCATCTGTAATTGTGACAGTGTCTTGTGGCCTCTTATCCTTAAGCAGGGCAAATAGAGGCACAAGGCTGTCTTTAGGAACAGGAGCCCATGGTGGTAGCCAATTAATTTCTCCCAGGAGGCTCTGAAGTTGAGTCAAGTTCATGGATGCTGGGATATCCAGCAAGGGCTTAAAGGGGACTGGCTTGAGTCAAGGTAAGATGAGACCCGAGCACCTTAAAGGGGGGTACTTTTTGGACCTTATTGGGGGCTACATTAAATCCTCCTTTTCTACATATTGTGAGGACCTGGGTTAAAAGACCCTTCAGATGGGTAGGGTCCCTTGTGCCCCAAGATGATATCATCCATATAGGCATAGGCAAGAGAGGTATCAAAGCCCAACACAGGCCCCAAGAGTATAGCCACGTATTGTTGGCAGAAGGATGGGCTATTAGCCATCCCTTGGGACAGTACTGTCTATTTGAATTGCCTATCAGGTTGGGGAAAATTAAGGGAAGGAATGGAGAAGGCAAATTTTTCACAATCATTGAGATGTAATGGGAAAGATGGTCTTTAATATCAATCATAACTAGGGTATACTCTGAGGGTATAGCAGGGGTCCAGGGCATGCCTCTTAAGGGAGTGCCCACTAGCTCCATTCTCTCATTTACTTTGCCTAAGTCCTGAAGCACATGCCAGGCTCCCGACACCTTTGAATAACAAACACCAGCGTATTCCAGGGGCTCATGGAAAGGCGTGTATGTCCAAGGGTTATCTGTTCTTCCACCAGAATGTGGAGTGCCATAAGTTTAATTAATGGCCACTGCTCCACCCAAATGGGGCTTCCCAGCTTCCACCTGATAGGAGGTACTGGAGGGCAGTGGCCCCTCGGATTGGGTGTACACTCAAGTGGGCTTTTTGGGTTCATCCCAGTAGTTGTTGAAAAAACCCTTCTCTTTGACCCCTTTTAAGTCACATCCCTGCCTTTGTGCTTCTTTCTCATCTGAAATGTCCTCATAAAGGGCTCAGTGGTCCGTGGTGACCACAGTATCCATTAGTCCTAGCATGTCCTGTCCCAAGAGGTTGGCTGTGAGGTTTTTGGCCACCAGGGGATGTATCTTTTCTTGTTCCCCATCTGGCCTAGTCCACCTCATGAGGGTGACCGTTTCCTTGGATCAGGAGTTGCCTCCTACCCCCAATATCGGGGTCCAGCTGCAAGCTCCCAATCAGGAGGTACTTCCTCCTCTTGTGTCAATTAGACAGTGAAACCCTTTTTCACCTATGAAGACACTCATATCAGTATGGAGTCTCTGCACCAGGGGGACAGTCCAGTTAGCCTGGATCACCCTGGTACAGGGCACTCTTGTCCTCCCTTTGAAGGGGGTTCTCCTTGAGTTGATGGGGTTGAAGAACGGCCCTCCTCTAATTTAAAGGCTTTCCCTCTAGATCAAATTTGGACAGACAGTCCTTTTTCCAATGATACCCCTTTCTGCATCTAGGGGGTGGCTTCGATTTTGCAGCCAGCTGGTGGGAGAGTGTTGTGGGCATTCTCTCTTAAAATGCCCCTCCTTCCCACATTTGAAACAGGTCCCTCTCCTGAAGGCTTTGAAGTTCCTTGACCTTGGGCCGCTAATGCCTCAGTAATAGCCTCAGTCATTGCTGATGTCTGGGCTTGTAGGGCCAGGGCCAGTGATTGAAATTGATGCTGTTGTATACCCACATCCTGGGAGGCCACTACCCATCTCAGGGAACCTTCCCTTAGTCCTGCACAAGCCATGTGGTGGTCTGTGTTCATACCCTCCCAAACGGCTTCACAAATTGGTCCCCAAGGTCTCCCGCCAGCAATTTACGGTGGCTGTTCTGCTGGACCTGGTCTATGTAGTCTGGCAAAGACTCACCAGGTTTCTGCCTCATTCCAGCTATGGGGGACTCCGTGGGTCCTTCATCCAGTTTGTACCATGCATTAAGTCTGGCCTGTCTCACCTGATCACAATATGGGCCAGGTATGGCTGCCTGCTGCAGCCCAGTAGAGTATTCCTCCCCCATCCCCACCAGCGTAGCATACGTGATGGGTATCATGGGCTGGGCTTGCCTGTTGGCCTCCACCCGTACCTTGCATTCCTCTTTAAAGAAGGCACACCATTTGATGAACTGAGAGCTAGTGAGGATGACCTTAGCCACATCCAGCCAGTCCTTTGGGGCACATGGATGGTAGGCAATGTCCTGCAGTAGGGGCTTGGCCCAAGCACAGTTTGGGCCATCCTTGGTTACTGCTTTACAGAGCTCTTTGAGATCTTTAGCCTCCCAAAGGTACCACTTTAGGGTCCTACCAGCTCCTGGGGCCAGATTAACTGGATAAGCTTGAGGGATGAGCCACGGGGTCCAAGATTTGAGCCCCTTCATGGTTCCCCCTTAACAAGATAAGTCTTTGCATAGGTCGCCTCTCCCACTCCCCATCCCTTGGTAGAAGGCCAGTCATAGGAGTCCAGGTCACACAGGTCCCTCCTCAAGACCACATAGGGCATGCTCCCTCCCCAGTTCCAGGCACATAAGGCGGGGGCCCAGGTGCCACACCAGCATGGCAACTGTAGTTCTTCTGAGCAAGGGATGTTGGGATTAACCCACAACACAACTTCAGGTTCTGCAGACAAGCCTTTATTCCACTTTCTCACACAGTATATATAACCCTCAGCAGGGGAGGCTGAGCCAGCAAAAGCAGGAAGCTCATCACTGCAACTCACATGGCTTAGGGGTAAACATCCTTAGAAACATTGCTGAAAACAAAAGATTGTTCAATCAACCACAAGAGTGCAAAACAGATTAAGTGGGGGTGCAAAGGCCTGTCCTAAAGGGACCCAACACCCAGGATCCTTTGGGGAGCAAGAATCTGGAGGAGTGACTTTTGCTTCTGTCTTAACCTCCACAGTGTGCACTTCAGTTTGGTTAATGCAATCCCTGTCAAATTTAGTTCATTCCTTTTCCTCTTTGTCTTTTGTGTTTTCTCTTATCTCTCCCAGGCCTTGCACTGTGGGCCCCTGAGAAGGGAGAAGTATCCGGGTGGAAGGACGTTCTAAGGGCAGTGATGAAGGAATAGAACCTCAGGGGTGGTGCAATACCAAAATGTTTTTCCTCTCTACGGCTATCTTCTCCACCCAGGCCCAGGTAGTCCAGGAGAAAAGGTTGTAGCTGGAGACCCAGGGGGCCAGGGTAACAATAGTGTCCCAGGTCTTTACAGCATTACTATCAGATAATTCAAGATCTCTGGATTTAAGCATAAGCCGCAAGGCCTTCAAGGCCAGTTCTTCTTTAGGTGAAATAGAATTACCCATACTAAGGGTTTCACTTACCCTGAGAGACCGCTTAACCTCAGCAGAAATGTTATTCTTCATGCCCCATGCCAAGTGTTGGGTCTTAGCCCGAGGAAAGGTAAGTGCACCGCTTGCCGGCTCCCCAACCTCCCTCGATCCTGGAGACAGTCAGTTTCTACCCCTGGTGTTGAGGTGGCTCACAGCTCACACTAGCTGTCTATGGTAGTGCTGATGTGTGCACAGTCCTGTAAGCCTGATGTTTTACTGCAGTGTGATTCATGCTTTAGGGGGAACAGAATTTGCTCAAGGTTGGGAATCAGTCAAAAAAAAAAGTATAATGCATATCGTGGAACAATAATAAACACCACATGACTAAGATGGAAAACAAAGAAGTAGAAAAATCAGGATACAAGACTGTAGCAACAAGGCTGGAGATGGTGTTCGGGTGACACACACTTGCTTCATTGCACAAGGCTCTCCATCCAATCCCCAGCACCATATACACCAGGCGAGATGACTCACACTTGTAACCTCAGCCCTTCAGCAGTGAAAGGAAGGGGATCAGAGTGTAAGATCAAGGTCATCCTGGGATACACAAGACCCTGTTTCATACACACACAAAAGTACTGCAGTGACAGCCAGACAGGTGGCACACGCTGGAGGCAGAGGCAGGTGGATCTCTGTGAGTTTGAGGCCAGCCTGGTCTACAGAGCAAGTTCCAGGACATCCAGGGCTACACAGAGAAACCAAAATGGAAAAAGAAGAGCAATGCAGTTATAGCATTATTCACTTCCTTTCTGCTGCTATGATAAACATCACGGCCAAGGTGACTTATGGAAGAAAGACCTTATTCGAGCTTACGATTCCAGAAGGATAGAGTTCATCCTGGCAGGGTACAGCAACAGGCAGCAGGCACAGCAGCAAGAGCAAGTAGCTGGGAGCTCACATTTTTAAACTCAAACATGAAGCACAGAGCATGAACTAGAAGTAGGGCGAGGCTCTGCCCACTGAGCCTCCCTCTGAGAGACACACTTCCTCCAGCAAGACTGAACCTCCTAAGCGTCTCCAAACACCACCAATGAGAGACCAGGTTTCAAATGCCTGAGTCTATGGGGAACATTTCTCACTCAAACCATCATACAACCTGAGGCCAACCTTATTTAAAATTATTTTCATAATTACTTTCATATGTTTTCACAGCTTAGTTTCATTTTCTTCATGTATCTTATAAAAATATTTTACTTTGTATATTATATTGTGATCCTAAAAATAGATTTTACCTTTTAAGCATTATTTTTATTAGTTATAGTAAAATAAGCAGCAAACTCTGTCAACCTTGTCTTTTTTATTAGGCAGTTCAACAGTTAAGGGCATTCACAGTTTTGAGTGTTTATCTTCAGGATTCTTTTCATTTTGATTACAGAAATTTTATTCCAATTAATCAATGCTACATTCAGAAGCCCTAAAGGAGGGAGGGGTCAGTTAGTCTTGGTAGGAGATCTCTGCACCCTTAGGCTGCCAACATCTTGGGGGAAGAAGCAACAGCTACTAGTCTCTGTATGTACTCATACTGAGACTCCCAAGGGCACACACACTGATCAATAAACATTCATACTGAGATTTCCAAGGTCTGGCATCCCTCTTAAGTGTAGACCATATGGGTGACAGTTTTGCCAATTGTCCAGAGGTCAGTTGACCTTAGAGTTCTGCAAACAGAACTCACGTCAAAATGCACATTTGACTCATTCGGGCTTGTAATGATTTCAGCCACATAAGGCTGATACTTCCAGGTTCTAGGGGACATGCAGGTGTACACAAGCCCTCAGGCAGAAGTGCCTAATGGCCCCCAAGGATGTTTAAGATCCCCACATGATCCGCATATGACTCAGCTAAGACCTTACATGCATGCGTGGATTACATCATCCACATATGACTCAGCTAAGCCCTTGCATGCATGCATGCTTGGATTACATCATCCACGTATGACTCAGATAAGCTCTTACGTGCATGCATGAGCCCCATCATCTGCATATGATGTAGCCACGTCAACCTCCTGTGCCCATGCGCTAGGCAGCTTTTAAAAGCTGGACGCGTCATCTTCCTCCCTCTCTCTGCACACTGACTTTCCAGGCCTCTGCATGCCCCCTCTAATAAACTCCTAAGTGGATTTGTTACATGTTCTGTGTTTCCTTCTCACTCACGCCAGGTAATTTCAGGGGTTTCCTCTAATCCCTATAAGTAACAAGTCTTTATTTCCCTCTCCTTGGTCCTTGGCATTCTGTTTCCTATCATGAATTTGACTACTGTACGCACCTCACATAATGGGAATTCTGTGGTATCTGTCTTTTTGTGACTGGCTTATTTTCCTCACCATGATGTCTTCAGAGTTATTCGCCTTGTAGCACATTGTCGAGACTGAATAATATTACATTGTATGCATGGGCCACACTTTCACATTTTGTTTGATTTTTTCATCCATTAGTAGACATTCTGTATGGTGTGTCTGTTACTTTTTTCAGTAGGCATTCTCATCTTGCTTCCTCTGTGTGTCTGTATGTCTATGTGTCTGTGTGCATGTATGTGTTTGTCTGTGTGTCTGTATCTGTGTGTGCATGTGTATGTATATGCACCAGTACCATGGCACTCATGCTGAGGTCAAAGCATAACCCCAGGTGTGGACCATTGCCTTCTATCTAGTTTGAGACAAAGTCTCTTATTGTTTGGCACAGATACTCCAGACTAGCTGGTACAGAACCTCCTGGGGATTCACCTGCCTCCATCTCCCTGTAGGAGGAAGTTTCTCTCCCACCCAGTCCTGCAACTGTTCAGTCACAAAGAAACACATAGAGGCTTATGTTAATTTTAAACTGTTTGGCCAATTAGCTCAGGCTTGTTATTAACTAGCTCTTTTTTATAATGAATATTGAATATAATAACTTGAACACTTATAGTGCATAGGGAAAATAAGGGTAGTGATTGTTTTTCTGTATTAACTAGCTCTTACAACTTAAATTAACCCATAATTCTTGTCTATGTTTAGCCATGTGGCTTGTTACTTTTTTCAGTAGGCATTCTCATCTTGCTTCCTCTGCATCTGATTGTTGACTGCGTCTCTGCCTTTTCTCTTCCCAGAATTCTCCTAGTCTGGTTGCCCTACCTATACTTCCTGCCTGGCTACTGGCCAACCAGAGTTTCATTAAACCAATACAAGTGACAAATAGTTACAGTGTACAAGAACATTATCCCACAACAGTGGGAAATCTCACTGCAGGGGCACTGTGGTTGCAGACTCGTGCTATTGCGCCCAGCATCGCATGGTTTATTGGGATCTGAACCAAGGTTCTCAGCCTATGTGACAAATGCTTTATCCACAGAGCCATCTCTGAAGTCCAACAAAGACAGTGAAATTATTGTTATTATTCTTGTTGTTGCTAGTAATGCTAAGAATACAAGTACACGAACATCCCCTTGAGACTGTGCTCCCAGGCGTTCATGTTTAAACCTTTAAGTTAGTGGTTGGAGCATTCAATCCTTCTATTATTTATTTGCTGATGTGTTGCTATAAATTTTAATAATCATAATGAACAATAAAAATGCTTTTATTTTCTTTTTGGTGACTGTATGGTGTGTGTACTTGTGTGTGCATGTGCGTGCATGTGTGTGTGTGTGCCCATGCGCCTGTGGATGCCATGCAGAGATCAACTTCCTGTGTCTCCCTCCATCACTCTCGCCCTTAACTTTGAATCTGCTCCACCTCTGTCTGACTCTCCCCCCAGCACGTTGGTCACAGATGTGTGCCACTCTGCCTGGGTTTTATAAGGGTGTTGGGAAGCCAAACTCAGGTCCTCGTGTTTATATAGCAGGAACTTTGTTGACTAACTTTCTCCCCAAACCCCCTCCCCTAAAAAAGGTCTTATTTTCTTTTTTTTTTCTTTCCTTTTCTTGAGACGGGGTTTCTCTGTAGCTTTGGAGCCTGTCCTGGAACAAGCTCTTGTAAACCAGGCTGGACTCAAACTAACAGAAATCCGCCTGCCTCTGCTTCCTGAGTGCTGGGATTAAAGGCATGCACCACCACTGCCTGGCTAAGGTCTTACTTTCTAAAAATGGGTTAAAAGCATAACTTTTCCTAAACCCAGCATTGTTTTCTATTATAGAACATGATGTAATTATTTTGGATGCAATAGTAATTTTGCTCAAAATATACTTTGCAAACTCTTTCCCACTCGAAATTAAAAGAGGGCACTCAGTTGTTCACTTGTTTACCAAAATCAGGTCTCCAATATAACTTGTGTCAGGATCCCAGCTTTGCTGAGGGTACCCAAGGTGCACAGTGTTGGCCCATGAGTCCCAAACATCTCCCGTCTGAAACGGCCGCAGCAGGAGCCTGGAGAGAGACTAGAGCAGACTCCATGGCCTCTCCTGCACAGTGATGCCAGTGATTTTCTCAGGGGTGGGGAAAGAAGGGGAGACTGGCTTAACCTAAAAGACCCCAAAAAGGCTTCAAAGAAGCTGAGAGGTGGTGGCACAGGTCTTTAATCCCAAGCACTCAGAAAGCAGAAGCAGGTGGATCTCTGTGACTCCAAGGCCAGCCAGGTCTATAGACAGAATTCCAGGACAGCCAAGGCCACACAGAGAAACCCTGTGTCAAAAACCCGCACGAAAAAAGGTTCCAACGAGAGGAAGACTTTGACTTTTGAGGGACATTTGAGTGCTCAAGAGGAGGAAGGCAGCCATCTTAGGCACATGGACCGCTCCAATAGAACTTCGCCCTCAAACTCGAAGGCACGTCCTTACTGACTAAGCTCCTTAAGGTGGGGCTGCCTAACTCATGACAATAGACTGGAACAATCTGGTATAATCAGGACTCCATGTGAAGCCTGAACCAACCTTCTCAGCAGGAGCTTGAGGTGTTAGCCCCACAGAGAATGCCCAGCGGCACCGCTCTGCCCCGCCCATACAGGAGTTCAGGTTTCCCTGGGAGTTTCCAGCCCATACTTTATGAGTCCCAACTGTAAAGCACATTCGGTTTTATTATCTACCAAGCCAGAAAATACACGAGAAGCCCAGTCCCACTCGGACGTTCCGATCTAACTGGCTAGAGTTGGTCCTGCCACTGAGAACTGCGTTTTCCTGGTGCCCACAAGAGAGTGACGTGCCGCCAGCGCTGGGGAAAGGGCTGCTGTGGATTCTGAGGGGATTTTTCAAAAGGGAAATGCAAAACTTTTATGAAATGAAGTCTTCCAAAGTGATTCTCACATTTTCACCTGCATAGGGAAAACTAACTTGCTTTTCGTTGCTTTGTGGTGATGGAGATCAAACATAGGACTCTCTGTGTGAGGCGAGCCCATTACAACTGAGCTGTAGCCCCAGCTAGAAAGGAAGCTTGACTGTTTGGTAAACACATTTAGAATAGAGTAATTAACTTCACACGATAAGGGGACCGGGGTTTGTACTAAAACACGACTTGTGGATAAGCTTCTACAAAATGTGATTATCTATTTCAAGAAACATCTTTAAAAAAAGATTGTACCATGTCCAAGAACTGGAAACAATCTATTTATATGGGAGTAATACATAGACCCAGTATCCATTACTCAGAAATAGAGTATCTTCCTATGGACCACTTTGTAGAGAGCCCGTTTCAGGTCCCTGTTCCTCAGGCTGTAGATGAACGGGTTCAGCATGGGGGTCACCACTGTGTACAGCACGGTGGCTGCCGTGTCCTTCTCAGATGAGTGTGCAGATGCGGGGTTGAAGTACACGGCGATGATGGTGCCATAGAAGAGGCAGACCACAGCCAGGTGGGAGCCACACG
>PVIU01024552.1:0-25367 GCA_004026605.1 Ondatra zibethicus
TTGAAAAATAGCAATGAGGGAGCTCAGCTGTATCTTCTCATTGGTGCCAACGGAAAGTCTATACTCAATGTCTGCCATATTGATCAATAAATGTATCTGAACTGAAGGTGGAAAGTCAACTCTGTGCATAAACAGGTAAATCTCGGTCAGGATGTCATGCAGAGCCAAACCCTTCAGAGTCTTCAGTTCCATGATGTTTCTGTAGGCGGTGGTGAAGTCTTGATTCAGCATCCTGTCCAGAATGTTGGCAATGTCTGTCTTAAGGGGATGCCTGGTGAAGGTGTAGACTGTCACCTTCCCAAAGGCCATATTTGTACTTGGCAGAATGTTCAAAGCCCTTCACATATCCCCACTGGGCAGAGTGACAAGGGCCTTCATTCCATCTTCACTTATATCAACATTCTTCTCTTCTACTACATGCTCCAGGCAAGGAACCATGAGTTCAGGTGTCAGAGAGCCAAATCGGAACCTTGTGCACCTTGACTACAAGGCAGGGATGATCTTGGACAGATGAGGCAGAACCTGGTGTTCTCCATGAACTTCTCGATCACTTGTCTCAAGGCATTCTGGGCATCTTGAGTCATGGCATCAGCTTCATCCAGGATCGCAAGCTTAAATCCTTTCTTGAAGATTGTCCTTCTTTTTACATCTATTATCATTGATATTTTTGTTGCATATAGTAGTCTATGCTGACATCTTTAGTCTCTTAGCATTTGGAGAGCAACTGTCCATACCCTTCTGGCTTTTAGAGTTTTCATTGAGAAGTCAGGTGTTATACTAATGGGTCTGCCTCTATGTGGTACTTGGTCATTTTGCTTTACAGCTTTTAATTTCTCTTTGCTCTTTATGGTTATTGTCTTGATTATTATGTGCCTAAAGGTCTTTCCTTTCTGGTCCAGTCTACTTGGTGTTCTTTGTGCTTCTTGTACATTGATAGGCATTTCCTTCTTAAGGCTAATAAAACTTTCTTTTATGATTTTGACAACATTTTCTGGGCTTTTGACCTATTGCAACTGTTCATAGATTTGGTATTTTTATGGTATCCCAGATTTCCTGGATGCTTTTTGCCTGGATTTTTCAGATTTAGCATTTTCTTTAACTTAGGTATCCATTTCTTCTACCTTGTCATCAAAAACTGAGATTCTGTTTTTCATAGCTCTGTTGGTCGGGCTTATTTCAGAGATTTTTGTTCAACTTCCTAAATTTTTCATTTCCAGTTTTTAGTTTGTGTTTTAAGAGATTCTATTTCTTTGTTAAATTTTATTGTTGTGTCATGAATTGTTTTCATCATTTCATTACACTGCATTTTCATAGATTTCATTAGCTTGCTTCTTAGATGGCATTTCTGCAAGTTGGTAGGTGGCAGAGAGGACTAGAGGTGGGCTAGGAGAAAAGGGTGAAAGGGGCTTCAGGAAAGAATTAAGGGGATCCTCCTCACACATTTGAGGTGAGAATCCACAGGGAATCAGAGGTATGGTATGAAGAGGCGGTCCTGTAGGGAACTGGCAGTAAGGCAATGAATCATTTGGAGAGACAGGAATGAAATGACTAGGGGACCCTCTGTCTGAATCAGGAGTTGGAGTTCCCAGTTACTGAAATGGAAGTGGGAAGAGGGACACTTAAAAACAGATTGTTACTGTGCTGAGCATGAGAATGAAGAGATCTTAGAAGAAGACAAGGATGATGTGATTTGCCAACCTTAATCACTGTAAAGTGTTATCACTGGAGGTTCAGTGTAGAAAATGTTTCACGTCTGACAGAAACGAATGGAGGTAGACTAAAAGGGAGGGTCTTAATGTGTCCACAAGAAGTAGGAGTGTTGAGACCACTGTAAGCAGAGTCTTCAGGGAATGGAGGTGGTAAGTGGTCTGTCAAAGGCCTGGGGACAAGACTGAAAGAACTGTTGTGGTACACAAGAGAGAGAGAGAAAATTTCCTACCACATTCCCAACCATTGTGGACTCTTAGTTCTGAGACAGAGAGCTTAGATTTAATATTTGATTGGCCTTATATCATGCTTAAGTCAATGATGTTAGCAATTTAAAAATGGTTATTTAGATATGCCTCTTTCTATAAACCTCTCTTTGATCATGTCAGTTAAATCAGTTGCACTAAGCCAAATAGACTAACGTTTTGAGGGTAGATTGTTTTCCCTTGGTAATGAATGGTGCTGTCTTATGCATGTTAAGTAGATGTTAAACAGGAAGAAAGAAATGCCTCTTTTTCAGAATACTTGAAATTATTCATTTGTGTATTATTTTGTGTAGAAAATATTAAAAATCCAAATTCTAGACAGCATCAATTATTCCACATGGACCAGATTCAAAATCTGATCTCCAACCCCCAGGTTAGGCTAGATGTCAACATGAGTGAAGTTCTTTCAAGTATGTTCCTTCTCTTTGACATGGTTTTCCTCCACCAACACAGGCCCATGCACAATAACCAAATTCTACATTTAGAAACTTACACTTGTTTGTAAGAACTCACATTTATTGGAACAAGTTTGTGAAAGATTTTTCAACTTCCATTATGTAGTATGTGACACCCATTTGTCTTTACTCATAGGGAGTATAAACAGCATACACTGTATTAGGGTCTTTGAGATATTTTGAGTTGACATGTCTTTATAGACTAAATGACAGTTATCTAATTTCATTTATCTACATGTTTTCCCAGCACTAGTTGTCAATGCCTTCTTTCCTCCAATATGCACGTGCGTGTGTGTGTTTGTGTTATTGTCAAAAAACCTGTGGTTGTTTCTGTATGGGCTTATTTTAGAGTCTTCATTCTATTCCATTCAGTCATGTGGGGTTTTTTTGAGTTATTTTTTGCTGTTTTTTTTTTTTTTGGCACACATGCCACATTTTGGTACTATGGCTCTGTGCTCTGTGGTATAGTTTGAAATCAGGTATTATAATATGTGCAGCAATGACCTTTGTGCTAAGCATCTCTTGCATTACTCAGGATATTTTAAGATTTCATAAGAATTTTAGGATCATGTTTTCTATTGTTACAAAGTATATTATTTGAATTTTTACAAAGGTTATATTGAATTTTTAGGTTACTTTGGAACTTAGCCAGTTGTTTATAATTTTGAATTCGCCAAAACATGGAAATGGGAAAGTCCATTTTCTAGATTCAACTTTGATTTTTCTTTAGTGTTGTAAAAATTTAACTGTAATAGTCTTTTATCTCATTACTTTTCTTCCTGATATTCTATCAGCTTTTAAGGCAAGTGGAAGTGGAGTTATTTACCTTGATTTGCTAGAAACATGCTCATTGTCAATATATAGGATAGGTTTTGCCTTAAAATATTTACTAAATCTCAGAGTTTTCTGATAAAATACTTCGGGTGTTTTAAAGATAGCATCATATAATCTATAAGATGAATTCTAGGACTCCATAAAACTATGTTGAGAACTTGGATATCCTTGTCTTATTCTTAATTATAGAGGAACTATTTTCAGATTTCCCCACAGTTATATAGAATTTGTTGTAGGTTTGTCATCTGTAGTAACGATTATCTAGCAACATATTTCTTCCGTACATAGCTTTTTAAGAACTTTCACCAGCGAGGTATTTTGAACTTTGTCAAAGACATGTTCTGTGTCTGTTGAGATGAGATCAAATCATGTCTGAAGTAATCTGTTTATGTGGTGCACTACATTTTGTGATTTGCATACATTTAAATGTGCTTATAAAGTTTGTAATGAAATAGATTTGATTGTGGCATATAGTTTGAAAATTGTTTTTCATTAAATTGGCAAAAATTTATTTGTGTATATACTCATTAGAAAAATGTTCTACAGTATTCTTTTGATGGATCTTTAACTGGTTTTGGTATAATAACATAAGAGTGTGTAGAATGAATTTAATAATACACATTCTACTCACATTCCATAGAATATGTTAAATATAATTATTGTTATTTGTTCTTTAAAGTTCTGGTAAAATTCAGTCATGCATCTGTCTGATCAAGGTATCTTTTTCTTCTTAGGAGTAGTCGTTCTGACTGCTTTGATATTGTTACTAGAGATACTATCAAGTGTTGAAAGAGGGAGCGGAACTATTTTCATCCAGGCCGCCTGGCTAGCTTAACCCTCAAAATAATCACACAGAAATTGTATTAATTAAATCACTGCTTGGCCCATTAGCTCTAGCCTCTTATTGGCTAACTCTCACATCTTGATTAACCCAATTATATTAAATCTCTGTATCACTACATGACTGTGGCTTACTGGCAAGATTCTAACCTACGCCCATCTCAGGCAGGAGATTCATGGTGTCTGCCTGTCTGCCCTTTCCAGCATTCAGTTCTGTCTACTCTGCCTACCTAATTTCTGCCCTATCAAATGGCCAAGGCAGTTTCTTTATTCAACCATGAAATCAACACATAGACAGAAGGACCGCCTATACCATTTTCTCCTTTCTGTTTAAACAAAAAGAAAGGCTTTCACTTTAACATAGTAAAATTACATAAGAAAACAGTTATCAAATAAGAATTACAGTTACCATATTTATATCTATTTTATCTTTTACCATAACTAAGGAAAACTATAATTATCTCTCTATTCTTCAACTCCATCAAAGACTCCAGAAGGATATAATAGTACCTAAGTAAACAGAAAATACATAATAAACAACTTACAAAACTCTAGAATTGACAGAGACATCTTGCTGCCTGGACAGGTTGCCCAAAGTTCTTCTGTACCATTGGGGCATCCATCTTCAGCCTACAGGCCCATAGTATCTAGCAGACATTTCCATGAAGCAGGAAATTTTAAAGACAGTCCAGTCACTTTCTTCTGTGTCCTGCAGAATGTCTGGCAGACTCTTTCATGAAACAGGAACCCCGAAGGATCATCTCACCTTTAGGCAAGTTCATCAGTCCTCTCTCTGCCAGTTCTTCATGTCCAGTTTATGCAACAATCCAGGCAAGAGAAGTTTCTTGCACAAATGGCTATCAAACTCTATAAGGAACCTCTTCAATTGCCCAACTTCCTCTTGACGTAAATTGGTGCTGCCAGGAGCAGATATGTCTCATTGTCATGAAAAACCCTAAGTTATTAAAACATCTTAAATGCCATATTCTGTAGTCTGAAAGATATGAAGAATGTCTATCTGAAATATATCTATGCACATCTAGAAAATTTATCTAACATGACTACAAACTTGACTATTATAGATGATTATCCATTAACAAACTATATTTCATGATTATACATTACATTTTTTAAATGAACTACACTATCACAATACCTTAATCAAGATCAGAAATACATATACATATAACAAAATTGACCTTAAACTTGTATCAATAAATCAAAATTTATACCAATGTAAATTATTCATATCTATATCATATCCCCCTTTAAATGTAAAAGAACATTTATAAACAATATTTAGGAATATGGGTGCAGTTATTTCTCTCCAAACTGCTTCATGCTGAATGGGGGAGCTGTTAATCAGGTCTTTCATGGTGTATCCTTTGTGCTAGGTTCATCTCAGTCACCAGTTGAGTGAAGTAATTTTCTGAAGGTGTTCTCGGTGACCTTTCAGGAGGGCGTGGTCTATCATTCCATATTGGTCTAGAAGCAATCCACAGGGTCTCATCTTCTGTGAAAACAAAAGAAGAACCTTTTTTCCAGAGCATCACATCATTCGACACAAATTCTGAAGTCAAGATACCTTTATGATATATATGCTGGATTAGCTTAGCAGCACATACAATGAAAAGTCTCTCTGTACTTAGCTCCTTCACAGTCAAAAAAATTTAAGAAAACACAATAATACACATAATCTAGACTCTGTGAATTTTCCATTTTTACATGGCTTATTTTTCTTTATTTTTTTTAATCTATGACTATTTGTACTCTGTCTCTTTAAAGACTTTACCCCTTTTTTAAAGCATTAACTTTATTTTATGATTTTCTATAGTCTTTTTCTTCTCTCTCCCAAGCCTATGTACTTTATCTAACACTATGACCCATTTAGACGCCTTTTATGTCCGAATCTGTCCTATTGCATTGTCTTTAATTCTCTACTGTTTTGAAGAGCTTTTAAAATTCCTAACCCTTAAGAATCTAAGCTGCAACAATCCCAGGTCAAATACAGGTACTGCCTGCTTGCCACACCCAGTCCAACATGGTGGGGCCGCTTGTGCCTCTGAGCTGTGTGCACTGCACCACTAGCATGGTGGAGCTGCTTGTGCCTCTGAGTCACTTGTGCCTCTGAGCCGCAGAGTGCAATGCACCACTTCCAGGCACACCGTAGCACTTTACTCACAAACCCCATCTAAATGCTCTGTCTCCCATAGGAGACAGAGGTCATGCTAGGAGCACAGCCCAGAAAGCCAGAGTTTTAAAACTACGTGGCTTTTTTTTTCTGCTACAGCTGAATCAGGAAAATCTCTCTTAAAGCACCTGAGGCAAGCTGCCAGCAAACAGCAAGAAGCTGTGTTAAACTCTGTATACTTTTTGAAGCTCTCTCAGATTTTACATGGAGTCAGTTTACCACATTGGAGTGCCATTCTGTTGAAGGAGGGAGTGAGCCTGCTTTTCATCCCAGCCGCCTGGCTAGATTAACCCCCAAAATAGTCACACAAAAATTGTATTAATTAAAACACTGCCTGGCTCATTAGCTCTAGCCTCTTATTGGCTAGCTCTTACATCTTGATTAACCCATATTTATTAAATCTGTGTATCACCACCTGGTAAGATTCTAACCTATGTCCATCTCAGGCAGGAGATTCATGGCGTCTGTCTGTCTGCCCTTTCCAGCATTCAGTTCCATCTACTCTGCCTACCTAATTTCTGCCCTATCAAATGGCCAAAGCAGTTTCTTTATTCAACCAATGAAATCAACACATAGACAGAAGGACCTCCTACACCAATCAAAATACTTAAAACTTCCTTGGATCAATTAGTATGTATCATGTGTCCTCAAATTTATCTACTTTTATAATTTTACTGTATCAAATGTAGATTAAAAACATTCTTTAATACCCTCCTGAATTTCACTAGTATATGTTGTAAGGTCCTCAGGTTCATCTCTGTTATTGACTTGAGTCCACCATTTATTTTTAATAGTTTGGCTAAGGATTTGTTGATTTTTTTTTTTTTTACTTTCTGAAAAATATCTTCTCTATTACTTGTTTGCACTCTTTCAATCTGAAAAATGTTCATTTCTGCCCTGATCTTTATTATCTCATTCAGCCTTCTATACTGACTTTGGTTTTGGATTTTTCAGGTTTTTCTGTGACCTTAATATATATCATTGAATTATATATCATTAAATTATTATATATGTCATTGAAAAATCAGATCCCTCTGATTTTTAATGTGAACAGTTGTTATTATATACTTCAGAATTTCTACTCCTGTCTGTGAAATGTTTAGGTAAAATAAGGTTTAAGTTTCATATAATTCTATTGGGCTGTACATAATCTTTTCTCTGTATATTTCTATATGGAGCTCTAAATGGTTATTTGGCTTGTGAATTTCCAGGGTCTGGGGAATTTTCTGTCACACTTACATTGAATAGATTTTCAGTTGTTTTACTTCTCATCTCAGCTTTTGGATTTTTGCTGAAGATGGTGTCTTGATAATTTACCAATGTCCCTAGTAACACAGACAAAGCTATGCACTACTTACTTAACTGTGTTCATTTCTGTTCCTTTGCACTTTTCAGCTGTCCTATCAGACTTTTTTTTTGTAATACACGATATTTACCATATTTTTTTCTTTTTGAAATGGAGTTTATTCTTTTGTTATCTGAACTCAGATGATTCACAGTGTCATGCAGAGACAGGTTGAAATCAATCATCCTACCTTTTAAGTAAAAGCACAAATATTTTGTGGAGTCCAAAATCATGAGCTATTATTATAGAACTGACAAAATTTCTTTCAAAGTAGGAAATGAAACAGGTGCAACCAGCTTCTTCAAAACTATGAAATTTGGTAAGTTATTTATTTTTATAATAACCATTTAAGATTATTGGAGATGGCATTTCAACTCATTTTAATGTATTTTTACAAGGTGATTAATGTTATTCACTTTTTTCATGTATCTAGGTAGCATTTGTATTGGTTTTTTTTGAGACATCAGAAATGCAACACCTTTGACAGTAATTAGAAATGCTGTAAAACTCAACTCAGATACACCTGAATTAGAGATAAATGTGTTCCCCAATAAGACATATGAAAATGTCACGAAATAATTGTGGATTGCCAAAAGTAAGGGTAAGGATGTACTTATCTACACAAGAGGGTCAAGAAAAGCTCCAAGGCATCCTACAACATAAAGAATAGTTTTCTTATACAGATGTTAGGACCCCAAACTGAAGAGTGTTGATATTTCAAAATTCAGTTTTAGCCAGAAAGCTACAATTTTCTCCCAGTGAGAGATATGGTTGAACATTATCTTAAAAAGCCCCACTATAATGAGTTATTCCTTATCATAGATTTATAGCAAGATAGAGAAGAGTCTATTGTAGCAGGTTTTGTTTCTTTGGTGTTGTCTTAGATGTATAAGTTTAGGTTCAATATATTTTTGGTTTAATAGGCAATTTATGTCAATTTCACATTTTAGTAATATTGAGAATTATTCAAACTATTTTAAACCTATAAATTTCATTTAATTTTGTCAGTATTTTCAACAGTATTATAACTTGACCTCATAAATTATCAAAATTACACCATTAAGGAAATATTAAACATAAGTAATATTTTAAAATATATCAGCAAAAAATGTACAAAATCAGCTCAAAATTTCATTTTAAAGAAGATTCTAGTACTGAACAATAACTACAGTGTACTTGGTCAAATTAATATCATTACTACAATATAAACTGCAATAAATTTATTTTGATGAATCTCCTATAGCAGTCTGTTAGACTGTATGCACAGTAAAACATTAAAATATTATGTTTTCTGATTATCTTTTAAATTTCTCTTGAATTATTAAGGATAATATGAATCTTTGCAAAGGGAGTTGAAACCAAATGCCCTTTCTCCCTTTACTGGTAAAACTATGCTGTTTTATTAGAAAATGTATTAATTTAAAAATACTTAACTATGTAAAATTTTCAAATATTAGTTTTCCCAAGCATACTGTTTATAGACAAAGTTTGTGCATGCTATTTTATGATAGATCATGTTTTTTGACTTCCTTTTTCATTTCTTCTTTTGATGTTAACTGGTCTAGGAAATAGATGGTCTTGTATGATATACTTAGTACTAATTTTATTAAGAGCCTGGCTAAACTTTTTGTAACAGTATGAAAACATGTTAGATGAGGAGTAAAGAGAACTGTATTTTACAGTAACAAATTGAGCAATTCAAAGAATTGTGATACCTTTAAATAAGGTAATTTTAAGAATTGGAACCCAAATTAATAAATCAGTACTAGTCTTTCACATGTTTCTTGCAGGAGAAAACATGGAAAACAAGCTGAGGCAAACAGAAAATTCAGAATCTGAGATACTATTTGTGCGATCAAATCTATCAGAAGAAAGTAGATCTGAAACACTG
This sequence comes from Ondatra zibethicus, assembly GCA_004026605.1. Taxonomy (NCBI): domain Eukaryota; kingdom Metazoa; phylum Chordata; class Mammalia; order Rodentia; family Cricetidae; genus Ondatra; species Ondatra zibethicus. The sequence continues at coordinate 9,530 of PVIU01024552.1, forward strand.
ACTGGAAAGCCACTTATCACAAGTTATGTGGGAATTAATAACTAAGATCTTCTCAAAAAGGGAACATGTGATGGAAGTAAGTCACCTCTAAGTTTACAGAATGGAGTGTTAAGCTGGTCTCACTTTACACTGTGTGTCTTCAGAGAATCTTAGGGAAAATGACTCAGATATTTTACAGAATTGAGCACCACCAGAGTAATATAGCAGGTAACAACTCCAGAGTTTAATTTTTGGAGTTTCTTTCTATAATGAATACCCTTTCAGTAGAATATTCTCCAGGCTGTTTCTGCACTACTTCTGTGAGTTTGAACAGTTGAGTTTATTTTAATTGTAAATGAGATCAGGTGACATCTCAGAATATACAGAGATGTCTTACATTGTTGCTAATCATATTTGGCATTTTTCATTGCCTTTATTTGTATGTTACAAATTCAAGAGGCCAACATCCTCAATACTAAGCTTACATGTTGCAAACTCTAATTAAGTGGATCCAAAATGGGGGAGAAACTTGTTAGTAATGAAGTAATTGTGAAATAGCATAACACCAAGTAAGGGTTCTGATGTAACACTCACCTGGAAAAGAGAGACAAGGAATACAGAAAAATACCTGAAAATTATCTCTAATATAGTTATGGAGACCCCAAACTTAAGAACACTGATACTGAGAAATACTGCTCTAACTTCACTACATCTTACTCTTTCCCAATGTGAAATATACATTATTATCATTATTATTATAATACCAAGAACAACTAATTAGTCTATTCAACTCAAAAATCATAGTAAGAGAAATTGCCTATCAGATCAATAACTGTCATAGTAAACTGAACAACTAATCTGTTTTGTAGTTTTTTCTTCAAAGGGGGTCTTAGGAAAAATGATATCTGCAACCAAAGATAATAAATCTGTGGAGTTTTATATTGTTGTTGTTATTATTATTAAAATCATTCAGTCTATATTTCTTTTGCACTTTCCTGTTAGATAATGGTATTTCTGATCTTTTGTAACATATCTCTTAATTTTGTGTGCCTTATTTTTGAGAACTCAGGCATGCAACCACTTCAATAGCACAAAGTAAAAACTCTATAATCAAGTGCTCTGAACTTAAAACAGCTGCATCTATTCATGAGGAATAGCTTTTTTATGTTTTAGACACAATTGTGAATAATCACAACCATGGGAAGAAGATATGAGGTTACTTACATCTAGTATGGTTTACTGTGATGATAACAAGAATATGTTCAAACCTCTTACAATTCACAGGATGTTTCCCAAAATAATCATCAAGGTTTCAGTTTTGAAAAATAAAGTTCTCTAACACACACAGTACTACTTTTCTCTTCTACTAATTATGTGGAGTATTACTAACAGAAGACATAAAAGTTTTTTCTTAAACGTGGCCTCATATACATCCAAAGAGGAGTCCACTTTAATAGTTGGGTTGTTCCACATGCCATAACATCCATGTTATAATTATTCTAATCATTTAGATTAATAAGAAATTAATATAAATTCAAAATTCTTGTAGCATTGAATTATGCAAACCCTTTACAAATTGTTTCATTTTGCCCGTGTCTACAATATTCATAACTTCAAATAATGTTTCATATTTAAAACCATAACATGTAAAGAACATAAGAGGAATTTTATAGATTCTGAAAAAAAATTGACAATAATGCATTTTAGCTAAAGCCTAGTAGCAAATTTAACTGCAGGATACTTATTTGGTGATATTAATTGCCTTATTTTAAAGTGTTAGAAATATTTTGGCATACCTTCAACAATGGTATATAATATTATGCAAATAGTAAAATGCTAAAGATTTCTTCTGATTCCATGTACATTTTTCTCTAAATTTATTCAGGCTATTAAAATGAATTTTAAATGTTTCTTTCTTTAAAAATTTAGACTGTACAATTTGAGAAATATTCTATAAACATGAAATCTATATACAATATGTAAAAAATTTACATTTTCCTTTCGACCATTGCTTTTGAAGTAAAGTTTCAGAACACTAGATCTGATTATTTGATGTTTTTCTTGTCTCCTTCCACTTTTGGTATCCCATGGAGAAGACCAAGAAAAAGACCTGGTCAGTTGTCCTAATCAACTTAGACCATGAAACCCAATATGGCCAAGTTCAACAGAACTGCCATATACTAGCTGCCCATGCATGCTTTACCATTGCCAGGGCATAAATTTCATTTTTTTTTCCATGGAGAAATTCATTTTCCATTTGTATCTTTTTGATTTGTTTGTTTGCTTGATTTGGTTTTTGGGGCAGGGTTTTTCTGTAGTTTTGGCGCCTGTCCTGGAACTTGCTCTTGTAGACCAGGCTGGCCTCAAACTCACAGAGATCTGCCTGCCTCTGCCTCCCGAGTGCTAGGATTAAAGGGATGTGCCACCACCGCCTGGCTCATCTGTATTTTTTACAAGTGGTAATTCTACTAAAGAACAGATATTTTCATTCAAACAATCTGAAAGTATAACAAAAAGAGAAAAAATAAAGATAACAAATTTGGGACACAAATTGAACACCATTCCACCAAGTAAGATGTCCATAGAGTAACAAGTGTTAAGTTTACAAATGGAAATCAATGCTATGAAATGAGAATTTGTTATTCATGTGGAATTTTACAAGACATAATTTGGAAATCAACCACAAAAATGTAGAAAATCTACAATCTGAGTCTAAATATTTGAAGACATACATATCCAAGGACTATCACCAAAGCAATGACTTCAGTTGACCTAGTATAGAACAGATAAGAAGTAAAACCCCAAAACTGTTGATTGATAGAGCATGGATTAAAACTAAGTGACCTTCATTAAGTAAGTTAAATGTTTTATAAATTTTGGTGATAAATGGCATAAGACTTCTTATCAAGAATGTGAATGAGATATAGGTGGAATTACACAAAACGAGATGCCAGGAATTAAGTTGCAAATTAGGAATCTTTTTCAAGTTTTCCAAAAAATAATGCATTTTCAGTAAAAAATTCCCAGAAACAACTATTAAATATGAATATGGAGAATGGCATATTTGTGAGATAGCAGTAAACTGAGTTTGAAGTTCCATTTTAGTATACTTTTTTCCCAAGCACTGTAGATAGAGCATTTTAGTATACTTTTGATATATACTTCCCCAATGTTTAAAATTACTTATTTTCAATATGCTAGTTACTCTGTATATTTCTTCGTTTGAGAATTCATAAATACAGCATCTTCAAAAGAAACTCTGAATGCTGTTTGCTTTAATCAATAAGTCTCAGTTGACAATAATTATTTCCCTCCCTAATGGACATATTATCACATTTTTAAAAATGATTATGGGTTGGCACATTGAGGCTGGGATTAAAATAATAAATATCCTAGTGATAACTAATATCCCAATGATGAGACTTTAGTAATGCTACCAAATATCATTTGATGCACAAGACTGCTTCCAAATAAAGCCATATGCCTGCCACCAAATCAATAGTGATTATATTGAAAAACATTGCTCTATACCCAAGATGGCTGTTTCTCTTCCAGTGGTAAATAAATTTTACAATCTAACAAAGATGAAGCAATGTATGTTGGGACTTGAACATGCTCTTATATGCATACAATGAAAATTCTGTAGTTGTCAGGTCCAAGGGGAATCTTCATTTCTCAAAAGGTTATGACAATCCAAAAGTGACAGTCTTAGCTCTGCTGCAGTTGAACTATAAAAGGATTGCTGGTGAAGAGATAAAACCCTACAGGTGGCATTCCTCAGAAACCCATAAAATGTATTTCTGCCAGACAGAAAGGGCCTCTTCCCTTGGGAATATAAATGTGGTTACAAATTGTAACAGAGACTGCACTTTTGCTTTCTGGTCACCCAGACACAAACAATCACACAGAAAGTATATTAATCAGAGCACTGTTTGGCCAATGGCTCAGTTGTATTCCTAGCTAGCTCTTATACCCTAAATTGACCCATTTCTATTAATCTATGTTTCACCATGAGGCTGTGGCCTGCTGCTAATATTCCACTGTATTTCTCCTTTAGCAGCTACTTGGCATCTGCCTAACTCTGCCTTCATTCTCCTTGCCTGTCTAGCTCTATTATGACCTGCCATAGGCCAAAGCAGCTTCTTACTTAACCAATGGAAATAAAACATATTCACAGCATACAGGGAGGAATCCCACATCAACAAATCAAAGCCCAAAATTAGCTTCCAGGATCCTCTGGTTCCTAGTAACACATTGTTGTTATGAATACTAACACCCCTACACTAGCTTGCTGGCACTTCTCATCTCCTATCCTAGTTCCCAGGCTGTTCCAGCTAACCAACCCTCCTTCCTTCTCAATAACTTATAACTTGCAGTACTGTCCCAGCACTTTTATTATTTTTCTCTGTTCCAAAGAGATAGACCTGGCATTCAGCATTGACATTCCCTGATGCTTCTGACTGTTCACTCTTTCCTATCTGACTTCTACCCAAACATGTAGTGGTAACATCAGTGGTTTCTTTAAAATGTAGTACAATGGATCAACATAGTCATTTGATCTGATTTACAATTTCAGGCAAACATAAAATCCTGGTAACAATATGAGTTATTCATATCATTTTGAAACCAAGACATTTTTTTCATTTGCCAATTTCTTTAATGGAATTATACTTCAAGCAATCCCATGCATTATCAAAACCTTAGAAATAAAAGTATAAATTAATGAGAAACAAAATTGAAATTTGAACTAAAGCACTAGTATTGAATCTGAACTGTAATGCATTTCTTAATCACATCAGTATCTTTACCATGAACGAAAAGAAATTGATTTTTGGTAACTACTAAGGAAGATATTTTTAAAAAGACATTTTCTGCTTTTCTCTAAGATGTTCCTAAATTTATCTAGAAAAATGTTAAGCTTCCCAATATGAATTTGAACTATCTTTTTCTTACTTTTAAATCAAGATTGCATCATTAGCAAATATATACTGATTCTGAAATTATTAAATCTTCACAAAATATCTAACTCTTTAGGCTTCTCTTCATGTGTGTGTGTGTGTTTTTTTTAACTAAAAGTGGATTCTTCTCTCATAACATACATTCCCCTCCCTTGATTCCTCCTAGCACCCCCACCTCCCCTTTCCTCCATACCCATTCCCCCTCCATTTCCCTTCATAAATGAACAGGCCTCCAAGAGAAAACAACCAAGTACAACAAAGCAAGTTACAATAAGACAAGGCAAGAGACATCCTATTGAAGCTTGACAAGGAAACCCAACATGAGGAAAGAAGTCCCATGAACAGGCACAAATGTCAGAAACATACTTGCTCGTACTCTTAAGATTCTCACAAAATTACCAAGCTAACAGCCATAAAATAAATTCAGAGGACTTGGTGCATATGGTTTATAAATTAAAGATTTTGAGAAGTATTTTATGATGAGTCTGATTTATAGAGGTCCTTCCTACTTTTTCCCCTTTTGTGATATCAGGTGAAGAAGACCCTTTGAATGATATGCTTAGTTGTGATATTGCTAATTACCAGACAACTACTTTTGAACAATGTGAAGTTATGGCAGAAAAAGACCAAAAAGAATGCCAGTCTTGGACAGGAACATCTCTGAGCATGTCACAAGGGCATGATTTCATTAAAGGGGAGAGTATTAATCACAGTTGTGAGAACCCTGCTCTAAAATATGACCATTTATATTTTGCAAGACTTTTTGCAGAAGGAAATATTGAGAATAACCAGAACCAAGTGGAAAATGCACGATCCAAGTCGATGTTTAAAAGGCCACCTATATCAGAAGGAAATTCAGCTGACACATTGGTGGCAGTTCCATCTACCAGAAATCAGACAAGAAAAAGAAGCAGGATCATCCAAAATTGGAAAGAAAGACCATGGATGGAAAGTAAGTTGTTTAGACTGGCAATATAATCTTCCATTTTCTGGAAAGGTTTTACTGTAATTATGAGAGAAAGAGCAGCCAGAGGTATTTGGAAGAGTACAAAATAGACAAATGAGAAGTAGAGGGAACATAGCCAGCCTACTGGACATTGCCAGGGCTATCTGTGAGAGATAGTAGAATATCAGGGGATAGTAAATAGAAAAAGCAAAATGAAAATAGTAGTAACTGAAGCCCAGAAGAGTGAGAATAGCCAGGTTGCATGTATTATCAGTAGCTGGAGGAGGAAATCTTTAGGAGACTGGTGTGGGGGCATTTAAATGTACTTGTGAGGAGGAACTACGGTACCCTGGAGGGTAGCCTGGACCTTGATATGCTGACAGAATAGCTATATGAGTTTTTGCTAGAGATAAAGGAAATTACTCCTTTTGGTAGCCAGGAAACTACCTTTATAAATTCTTGTGGTGACTGGCTTTTTTAAACCTATCAGAAATCTCCCCATAGTTCAAGTTGAGTTCATTTCTGAATATTTGGGCTGCATTTTGGGGTTTGGGTAATTGAAATTTCTTTTAGGCCTGATGCAAGTCACAATTAAATTCACAGAGTTAAATATATATATTTTAAATTTTCTTTAGTAAAGAATGACTGGAATGTGCTTCAGACCATTGTGAATGTGGCATGGAGGGTTCATTAATTTTTTTGACAGCCATTTTCAATGGGATTTGACGACATATCCATATATGTTTGTTTAATAATAGTCATCAGTTTTTAATATATGCTTGCTATTTATTGCTCTCTTTTGAAGAATCAGATGTACATCTTCAATGTGTAAAGAAATGTTGCATTATACTAACCAAGAAGCTCTTGCCTGTAGACAATTGTGTCTATCTGTGGTGACATGTTTAATCTTGAGAAATAATTGTGAGCTGTTTAAATTAAGTTTGGGTGCCATGCTCCCCGCTTCCTTGCTGCTTGCTGCTTCCCCGCCAGGCATAACTACGCCAGAATTTTTAAATTGGTCAGCTGACATAGGTTTCCAAAAGTGTCCTATTTGTTTGTCTGTTAGAATGATGTGGCCACAATATGTTTATTTAAGTGTGTATGTTTTTGTGATGTGTTCAATTTAAGCTTCTGTATGCGTGTGTGCTCATGTTAAAATCTGTAAAATTTATATCTCCAGATTACAACAGCTCTGGAAAAATACAAACACATGGGTAGCTGCTGGTTTAACCTTGCCGCCATCTTTTGTAAGTGCAATCACATGTGCAAGTCTGCCATCTTTGGTAAGGGTAACTATATGTGCTAGTATTCTACTAGCATTGGTAAACTGTAAGTAATTAAATAAAACACACATCTAAATTTATCTCATCTGCCCAGTTTAAAATAACAGATACTTGGTTCTCACGTGCCTTTACAGATCTGAGATTATAGCATTTTAACAAGAAATTATAACAAAGACATGCAGCTTCTCCAGCAACATTTAGCTACTCCAAGAAGACAGAAAACCTTCTGCCTCCACTTCTTGCCTCTGGGTTTGGCAAAGCAATCCACAAAGCAAAAAAGTGGCCTTTCGCCTCTCCAGCTTTCTGGATGTTTCACACGGGAATTGATCTGATCATCCTGCCAAGCCAGGTAGACTAAATCTTGCCCACACAGGAAATATCCTTGTGCCTCTTATACTCAACAGCTAATGGCAAACACTGCTTCTAAGACTGGTGTTCTCCAAGAACTAGGAGAGGATTTGTGATTGCCTGCGTAGCTAAAACAATGTCCCATTTTTGCTCATTTATCCCTCCCAGATCTGTCTAAGGGCATTTGACAACTTAAGGTACTCTTCTTCAACAGGTTTTGTAGTCCAGGATTAATAGTTTCAGGTGTATCTTCAGAGGTTCAGAGTTCCCAATTTACTTTAATTGTATTCTAAAATGTTCATACCTTTTAACCTAAAGCAAAAATGTTTTGCTATGGTGTAAATCTGTTCCAGTTCTCTTCCTGGAAAAGTTCTACTGCTGTATCAAAACAAGGTCTGGGAAAAAAAAGAAAAGAAAAAGAAAAAGAGAAAAAAATCTAACAGTCTCCAGAGCCTTTTGCTAACCCCAGCAAGTTTCAAGCATATTTTACAGGTCACTCCTGCTGACTGGGACAAAAGCAACTCACAAAGTGCTCTCCAGATAATGCCAAGCAGCTGGACCAGCTCCTGGTACTTTACTGAAAGACCCTCGGAGACCCCCGTCCAAGAACCGTCCACAGGCCACTGGATGCAATAAGCAAGAGGTTCTTTATTGGTTCACACAGGCGCCTGTGGGCGGTCAGCAGCTCCAGCTAACTGAAGGCACCGGGCTTCTGGGGTACAGGGCTTTTATAGGGTAGAGGAGGTTACATAAGCATGGGCATAGCAACAAGCATTCTATTGGCCATTTCAGACCAAGCATAGACGTCATCCCAGGGACAGGGCTGTTTGTTCCCTTGAAAAACCACAAACATCTGCTATGGCTGATTCTAGCACTCTGGGGGGCATGATAGTTTACATTCTGTTCCGCCCACAGGCTCCCCAATCAACTGCCAGCTGGCTCTACCTAGACTTGTTTACGACTTGTCCTCTTTCTGACCTTTATAAGCTAATACAGAACCTAAGCCTTATTTTGGGTCAGGGTCTTTCATTACCATTGGTACCAACTCTTCTAGATGAAAGACACCTACCAACTAAAATCTGATTGTATCTGATACACCTGAGCCCCACCTGTCCAACCAGAGCACTTCTCTGTTCCATTCTTTCTGGTAGTTAAGGCATAGGACCAGTAATAACATTTTTTTTCTCCTAGGAACCTCCTTTCCTTCCCCCTCAAAAAGCAGCTGCCTAAGGACTCCAGGATGCCAGCAAATCAGATACCACCCCAGCCACTCCTCCTGCTGAGCATGAGCATGCCAACTCTCAGCTCTCCCTTCTCCCACATCACCCCATGTCCGTAGGAACTAGCCAGACTTGAGCCAATGCCCATTTATTCAAAGAGAGCCTAAAATGCTGGTCATAAATATCACCTCAGCTCATTGTCACACCCCTATATCCAAGTAGTCTGGAATGTTGGTCTGGACTCTAATTCCCAGCCTGCCAAGCACTTGGACTCCCAACTCTCAACGTGCCAAGCACTGACCACTCCCTGGGGAGGGTCATTTAGAATCACACTGGAAAAAGGAACACATGGTTTTGGGTTTGCATGTGTGCTCCCTCTGTCTTTCCCTCGCCATGCTCTCCCAGCCACCCGGAAGTGTGCTGTCTATTAAACATGGGCATTTAATGTGGCTTTATCTGGTCTGATTGGAGTTCTTTTGTGTCAGTGGAGTGGCTCATCTTAAGATTTTTCCTAACAGTTTTCACCATGAAAATGGTATTAAATTTGAATCTAATAGAACATACAAGAATGCCTTAGGTTCTTCAGCATATGCTGCTATATATTATATTATTTCCAGTGTATTGATTTGGTACTATAGGCAATTAATGCCAATTCAAAAAATCATCAAAACTTTAATACGCATATGGAAGATACAACAATTGTCTTTTCTGAACATGCTTTCAACCTTATTAGTGTTTTTCTTAAATGTTAATGAGATGTATTGCTGAAGGTATATCTCTTGTCTTTTCTAGGACTTAATTAGTCATTAAAACTGAAAAAATTCTGATGACTGTGTTAGTTAGATTATTGATGTGCTGAAACACCATGACCAAAAGTAAATATGGGTGAATGGGATAATTTCATTCTATAAAATACATCTTTATGTTTACTACGTACATTCTAATATATTTATCAATTGTTATAAACCACTTTCCCTTTCTTTCTCTTCCATAATGAAACTGGAAAAGGTTAATGATTTCTGTAATACATTATATACGTTAATTAGAAGAGCTTTAAGGGTTAATTCATTAGAACAAAATGTGTGTTATAAACAGTTATCATGAAAAAAGGTATATTCAAGTGATTTTAAATTGATATAAACTTTACTTCATTTTTCATTACCTACAGTAGTCATATACTAATAAGATCACACATTTTATCAAAATAATGCTAGAGAGTAGCCTAGAAGCAATTCCATTGAATAATGAAAATTACTTTATAATATAAGTGAAATTGCAAAACAAGTACTTAATCTTACCTAGAGTATACATTACTTGACCATATTAGTATCTTGACCCTGAGATACAAGAAAGTGGCATTTGACCTGCCTTAAACAATAGAATATCTAAAGAAACCCCTTATGTTCTTCTTATGTTGTCTGTCTCACCAAGGATATGGTTAATAAGCTAGGCGTTAGATTTTATAACTATATGTATCTCTCAGACCCAAAGTACTGGAAAAGGCTGCCAGCTATCTTTCCCTGGCATGACTTAGGACCAATAATTTATGAACAATTGCTTCTGTTCATCACTCTGCAGAGGAGCTAGTGATTCTCAAACTAGCACGGCTCAGCTCAGACTTGATTCCTAGCAAGTGAAACACTGAGCAATTGTCATTCACCATTTTCCCTATAAGTAGAATTATTCTACATTCTATGAGTCAGAGAATAGTTCCATGACACTTGCCTTAGGTTCCCATGATGGTCTGTGTAGGAAGGAAACATTTTTGTCTCTAGAAATACCTAGGGTTTTATCAGCAAGAATCTGCTTTTTCAAAATGTTTTACAGATTTAAAATTTTTCTTAGAATTTCATTTGTGGGTATACTTGTATTTACATCATTCCTGCCTCTCACTCTCTCCTAAAACTCCAACCATATATCCCCGACTCCTTACCATATATCAGTGAATTAGAGAGTAAATATATTGTTGCTCATATGGACATGTGTATATGCCAGGATACTTTGGATTGTGGGTTGAATGACCTATGATGCACTTCCCATTCCTGGAAGAAATTAACTATCCATACTCTCTCAGCATCCATTGACTGCCTATAGCTCTTCATTTAGGAGGGGTACCTCATAAGGCTTACTCTCTCCCCATTTACCGGTATGTGGTCTGTTGAGAACATTATGCATCTTGTTTAAGCAGCCATATTGAAAATTGCTTCTTGAAACTATTCCCATAAACTACTGAAAGCAAAGATTTTCTGAGCACCTTTAAAGTATGTAGAACCCATGTTTCCTATTTCATTCCACTTCAAACCTGTAAAGATATGAGTGCAGGCTTAACTCTGTTTTATAAGTCTGTTTTATTTCCTTTTTTTTTTTTTTTACTTTGATCCTCCCCTGACTTTTTGATAATATAGCTACCACAGGGGCACTTCTCTCTTCTCTCACATTCCCTTGCAAATGTTTTGGTAGTTAGTGTACTGTGCAAATTTTCTGAGACCCACTGCTCATCTTGAGCTCCATCTCCAAATCTCTTAATTGTACTCATTTCATACTAGAAGTAGCCCCAATTGTCAATAAGCCTATCAGAATGATTTTTTCACTTTTTTTAAAAAGCTGCTGACAACCATGGTTTTCTTCTATCACTCACCTTATTTGATACCTGCCTCCTCATTTTTCCTTAGTTAATCTCTGGAAACTAGACCAGGTCTTGATTGGGCATCCTCTTCCTTTAGTATGGTTTTTGAAGCAAAATTTCAAAGTACTCTTATATGTTGCCTCTCTGTTTTGGAGTTCCTTTCTGATATTGTCCTATTTCATGGTCACAGGTACAGACAATCATTTGCAGCATGTGCCTAGTGGTACTTTTTAAGAGTCTGGATAACCTGTTTTTATTATTAAAAATATGGCAGATAGTGAATTAAGACAATATCAATATTGGACAGTAACACTTCTTCACAGTACCTCAAATAGTCCCAGTGAAAGCAGAGAGGTGAGTGTTAACCTGCATGATACAGGCTTGACTTCATGAATCACTATTACTTGAAATTTTTTTTGCAGAATATATGTAAAATAACCAGAGGCAAATAGAATATCCACAATCTGAATCAATATTTAAAACACCACGTGTTTCAAAAGAAGATGAACCTAAGATATTTATGGTTTATAATAGATCTCAGAAAAGAACAAGGAGTATTCCAGGACTTCTGAAGGCCAACGATTGGATTAAATGTACTTAACCTTTGAATTTTCTGAATTCAATACTTTGGAAATTTCTGTATAATATATTACCTGAGTCTTTTGAGAATCTTAAAGTCAATGAGGTTCTGACATTTACTAGTAAATAGAAACACAAACATTTACTCTACATATAAGATTGGAGTTGCAAACTATAGGACATTTTAAGGCTTTTCCAACAAGAATGTTACCAAAAACACTGTGAACAATAGTGGTTCTCTTGCAGTGAACCACTATTGTTTAGTCTTTTCTTGATTATGAATTAATTATAAACTGTCTGCTGTTGTAATTAGTAATACAAATAGTGCTAGTAAACTGTTTTAAGTTAGTAAGAGAGAATCCTGGTGTAATTTTGATATGCTTTTATGTTGCTGATGGTGAATGATATCACCATTTTTCGTGTATTTCACCTTTTGAGAAGTCAAACAAAAGAAAATTTCTGTCAGCAGATGAAAGTTTGCATAATTCTGTTCTCCTCCTCAGAGACATATGTTAACATGTATAAAACAATTTGGTTGTGATAATGGGTATCTCTAGTTATGTTAATTCTATCCATTGTAACAAGGCCAAGAATGATGCCAATCATTTTATAAACACAAAGAATGCCACCCAATACATTCAGTTTGCCTTCAGTATAGTTGGCACTTTACTTTAAAACCATACTCAAAACTAAGAATTATTGTTTCTCTCTCTGGGTGCAATATGAAAATTGCTATGTAATAAGTGCCCAATGTAATGTTTTATTTTCTTAAGATGGCTTCTTACGTTTCCAATGAAAACATGTTACCCATGATTCTAGAAATAAAGCTACAGACTAATAAATATTAAAAGACAAGTAAATTTTAACTTTGATATTTGTGTTGTATCTTGAGTAGAACTTTTATTTGAGTCTGCATAGATTGCTAAGCAGGTAAGATCACATTGTGTTTTTTTTTCCCCAAAGGATGTACATTCAATTTATAATCTTCATTTTGGGTATCTGACAACTGCTTACAACTCTAGATCTAGGGGATCTGATTATTGGTACCTCCAACAGGCATCTGCACACATGAGGCATAGACTCACACAAACAAATAAGCATGCACATAAGTAAACTATTTTAAAAATATTTTTAAAGCTTTAAACTTTTGGGGGATTGTATTAATATCTTGATTAGATGCCTCTCCATGGTGATATATAAGATTCTGAAACATTGAACAGAAGTACTCTCTGATACACTTTAAATTTCAATAAATTTGTCTGGAATAAGCTAAGTTATTTCAAAGGCAGTTTTGAAATCCTCTTGTCTTTAATTGTAAATTTGGATTTTTATATTTTCCAAAAGTATCAATTCCATGAGAAATATGAATCAAATTCATGATAAAATTTGATTCATGATAAAATATTTAAATATTTAGGTACTTGTTTTCTGTTTTGGAAACAGTATCAAAGCAGCATTTGTTCTAATTTTGACAGTTCCTTTCTAATTCATTTGAACTTTATGTTTGCAGATGGAGTAAAGACTTTAGACGGTGTGCCTAGTGGTGATTCTGTGAGAGACCAACTTACCTCACTTCAATACTCTGAAAATAGGACAAATAGAGACAGTGGAATGTGGGTTTTGGACAACGAAATGTCAGAGTAACACAAACAATGTTGATACCAGTGGAGGGATGAGATCTACCTTTAATAATGAGAACTCCAATCGACAAAATGACTATGTATTACTTTCAGGACTCAGCTGTCATGCCAGTAATAGAAACAGCCAGAAGCAAGTACACCATCAACAACCTGAGGCAACATGTGTAATTATCTTTACACCAGAAGAAGATTCAACTGAAATTTCAAAAATAGACCCGTTTAGTAGAGATAAAAGAAATGTCCAAAGTAATAGTCCAGAAGTTCTGATAGTTGGAGAAATGACTGAAAGTAGTTTACCTCAACCTATTCTGCATTGTACTTTAAAGAAAGATCATTGTGTAACACCTGAAACTTTTTCTCATCTTAACATGCATGAGCCTTTCTCTAGTTTTCTACCAGTTTTTCCATTGATAGATAATTTGTCCATATCTGAGTTGCAAAGAGAGTATTCTTTCACATCTTCTCCAGTAAGAGAGCACACAAACAGCACCGCTCATAGAGGTCAGGCTACATCTGTTTCACCAAATAACTTTATCACTGTGGAAATTAATAAAGAAGAACATGCAAACATCTCTTTGTTTTCTAATCAAACAAGTATGCAGAATTCTGAAATAATTTCTGTGACTCAACTTCAAATACTAGTTTAGAGTTTGCAATAGCTACAGCATCTTATGGAACATCAGGACAAATCTTACCACAAATTTTTGAAGCCAAATATAATTGCATTGAGATTGATTTAGAAGCTTATGACTCATCTTCAAGTCAAAATAGTAGAAGAGTTCATTCTAGTAATAGTAGCATTTCTAGTTCTGTTTCTAGTTCTATTTCTCATTCTACCAGTAATTCTAGTTCAGCTTACTTGTTCATTTCCTTGTCAAGGCCCAGTCAATAGTTTTTGCCTGTTCCCAAGATTACAGACAATGTTATTGAATTCTAACTTTAGGCAGTGGTGATCTGACACAATACAGGGCATTATTCCAATTTTTAAAATCTGTTGAGGTTTGCTTTGTTACCGAATATGTGGTCAGTTTTTCAGAAGGTTCCACGAGCTGCTGAAAAGATGGTATATACTTTTGTGTTTGGGTAGTATGTTCTATATATGTCTGTTAAACCTATTTGAGCCATAACATCTGTTAGTTTCTTTATATCTCTGTTAAGTTTCTGTCTGGCTATCCTGTCCAGTTGTGAGAGTGGGGTGTTGAATCTCCCACTATTAGTGTGTGTGGTTGATATATGATTTGTACATTACTAATGTTTCTTTTATAAATGTGGGTGCCCTTATATTTGGGGTACAGATGTTCAGAATTGAGACTTCATCTAGATGGATATTTCCTGTGACAAATATGATAAGTCCTTCTTCATCTCTTTTGATTAATGTAATTAGAAGTATATTTTTAATTAGATTATCTATACAAGCTTGTTTCTTAAGTCCATTTTTCCCAACCCATTACTCTGAGGTAATATCTGTCTTTTGATGTTGAAGTGTGCTTCTTGTATACAACAGAAGGATGGATACTGTTTCTGTATCCATTCTGTTAGCCTGTGTCTTTTTATAGAATAATTGAGAATGTTGATATTAAGAGAAATTAATGACCAGTGATTGTTAATCTTTCTTTATAAATTTGAATACTTTCCAATTTCAGTGTCTTAAAAAAAAATCTAATGTCTTGGTAAAACTCTAAAACCTCTTTAAATGTTCCAATTCTTTCAACTGTGGGCTCTCCTAAAAATCAAAATAAATTAAATACTTTTTAATTTTTAATCACATCAAAGCAAAACCACACAGCAACAGTTTACATCTCAGTGTAAGACATTTAGGATTCACTCAAGACCATTTGAGCTACTCCAAAGGGCTTTTAGAAACACGCAGAACTTGTCCCATAGGCTCAGGCCAGCTCTACCTCATTGCTGCTGCTCTATAAGGTGATTATTTCATGGTTCTGGCATACCCAAAATTCTGGGGTTTCCTGCTGCAACTGGGTTGCACTTTTACCAAATGTCTCTTGAGGGCATTATTTACACTGCTAGACCTCAGCTTCTCTCCATGACCCCTTCAGTCTTGAGGGTTCATCTGTCACTGAGGCTGCATCTTCACCAATAGTTTCTCCTAGCTTTTCACAGTGTCAAACCTTAGCTGTTCTCCACAACCCCTTCATGCCTATATAACCAGCATCATGTAGGTCTTGCATTTGAAAAGTTTGGCTGCTCAATACATGGAACCTTACCTGTCTTTAGAACACAGCTTCTGTGTGCTGATCC
>PVIU01024553.1:0-25368 GCA_004026605.1 Ondatra zibethicus
GGACTTGCACCGCCACCTCCTCCTGGACTCTCCTTTGGACTCAGCTCTTCTTCTAGCCAGTGTCCTCGTAAACCAGCCATTGAGCCCAGCTGCCCTATGAAGCCTTTGTATTGGACTAGAATACAAATAAGTGATAAAAGGTAAGCCCACCCTTGGCCCATTCTCTGTTGCAAACTCACAGGATTCTTCCCAAGTGCTGTTTTATTATAAACAGTTCAATATTTACATTGGGTAGCACCCATTCTTAAACTTAATATGTTGAATGCCTTGAGTACATAAGCTTAGAGTGTCAGGGGAGGGGGGTAGATCGTCTTTGCAAACTCCTCTGGGAGAAGGATGTGTTCAATATGAGAGTCTTCTTCTAGGTAAGTGTTCCATTTCATGGACTGGAGAAGAGTCCAGGTCTAAGCGAGGGCCATCTCTAACAGCATTGTATTAGTTGAGTTCTTAAATTGGAACAGTTTGTCTGCACTATTAGTCACTGAGGGTTACTACAATATCTTTTATGATACCCTTTCTTAGTTTTTGATAACCAGACTTGTCATCTGTGTTGATCATTTTTTTTCCTATCACTATAACAAATACCTGAGAAAATGTGAAAGAATTTATTTTGGCTTATGGTCTCGGAGAATCCAGTCTATCATGCCAGTGAGGGTGTAGCACAGTGGGGTGGCCAGTAAGGAGAGAAACAGAACACACCAGAAACCTTCTCCTTTTATTCCATCTGGGCTATGATCCTGTGCAATAATGTATTCATATTCAGGGCTGATCTTCCCACCCTTGGTTAATTCTCTTTGTAAAGGTTCCTGCAAATACTTTCAAAGCATCACTAATCTGTAGGGGCTTCTGTTGAATCTGGATATTTAGCACTTACGGGTATGCTTTTTATTTTCTGGTAAAAATACTGAGATAGTTTACATCAGAAGAGAGTCTTAAAATATAACTCCCCCCTTTGAACTCTGTTCATAAGACTTCTTTTACAGCTGCATTCATTCTCGACCTCCAAAGAAAGTAGCATGTGTGCAGAGCTGGTATGCAGGAGAGAACCTTTCATTTGTGAATGGTATTGAATAGGACCTACAAGGCAGAAAGTCGTGATGACTTGGAAACCTCCATCCAAACAAGTTAGAGTTAGATTTCTTGCTTTATTTCTGAATCTCTCAGGAGGACAATGAGAGAAATATTGACTTGTTTCTTGACCACTTTCTAGATTTGAAAATTGTTTGCAAAGAATGTATAATGACAATAATAATAGAACCACATTTTAAAAGCTTATTCCCCAATTCAAAATGGTGGTACTGAATTTTCAAGCTTTTGTAAAATTTTTCTCAAGGAAGGCAAGACAACTAAACAAAATAACATATAGTTCACAATTATAAAAAAAAATGGAAACCACTATAAGAGCAGGGGAAATACCACCAAACCAAGCATGTGATGAACAGAGTTGATGATGTATTTCATATTGTCCCAGGTCCTCCTGCCAAAAACTAAGGGTCAAGAGTTTACTTGTGGAAATTTCTAGATGCATTTATTTATTGCTGATAAAAGTGTTTTACAATTTCCCAAATGAATGGTTAAAAAAAAAAGATGATCCTAAAATAGTCCCCAACACTAACACTAATGTGCTAGTATGCCATTTCTCATTCGAGATTTAGATATTTCCTAAGAGATGATTTCCCAGAATATTTGAGTTGTGTTTCTTTATTAGTGCTCTCAGCTCATTGCAGTCACTCTCCAGTGATGAATCCCACCTGTGAGTCCTGGACCTGCTTGTTCTGACCGCACATGGAACTGGCTCACACCTGTTTCTCACTTGCGTGCCTTCACTTCATTCCCCCAGGAGACATCATGAGCAACCAAAGCCATAGGCATAGCATCATAAAACCTCTGCTGGGAGGACGGGCCCTTCATCCACTGTTCAAGGAAGAGTAAATGAGAATTGGGGGAAAATCATTGATTTTTTTTTTCTCTTGTCATTTTCCATGTTTTTTAAAATGGAAAACAGTCAAACACTCAAGCTTACATTAGTTACATTGGTTGGGCAGGTTCTGCAAACACCATAAACCCAGTGCTTCACTTTCAAATGAAATGAAAAATAGATGAACAGGACATTAGGAGTGACTGACTTGATGGATGTGTTAAGACCACAGCATGGCCACTCCCTGCCAACGTGACACATTCAGGTTCTTTCTTCATGAGTCCCGCAATAAAAATTTTATACCTCTGAGCCCAACTGCTTTGAGTATGAAAATCATGATTTGGTACCAAATCATTTATTAATGTAACAAATATGTTTACTCCATGTGAAGGAGACTATATAGTATGTTATATAAACTTTATTTGAAACAAAAATATATATTGAAACAAAGGTAAATACTGTTAGGTGTTAATGGATCATTCATGCTATTCTCATGTATTTGAAAAATCAATATAGAAGAAATTTACCTTTTCTTTCTTTCTGGCATTAATAGTAACTTGAGAAAGCATTTCAATTCCACCAATGTGCAGAAAGCATATGCCAGCTCTTAGAGGTGGTTCTGATATACTTGATTTCTGGCAGCTGCTTGTCCACTGCTTCATAACAGACTATTTCTGGAAAATTAAATACAAATTCCCCATGGATGCTTTAGTTGGAATCCCCATAGGGACAGGGGGACTGATGCACGACAACATTTCATGGTTTTGTGTGGCAGATGAGCAGCTGATTGGTCATGTATTAAAGCCTTTGGACTGAGATGGCCTGATTCAATCCTGAAAACTGTCTTTAAAATCCCGGGGGGGGGGGGCGCACATGTTTACCTTCCTGTTCCATTTCCTAATCCTCCGAAGAATGACTTTGGACCTGTGAAATGGCTCTGTGGGAGTAGGATGCTTGCAGTCCAGTCTGATAACTTGAATTTGGTTGCAGGGTCCCAGGTGGTGGAAGGAAAGCACTGAAATTGTCCTCTGACCTGCACATGCATGCCACGGCACGCGTGTCCTTTTCCCGCATATATATCTCACCTGTACATGCGTGTGCACATGATGAATAAACTATAATACATTTTTAAAAGAATGTCCTTGCCTGTGTATAGAACTGATTATCCCTTCTGCCTCCCTGTGATGCTATTTTTGCCTTCTTGACGTGCCACAACTGAGAGAGGAGCAGTTTGCACAGCCCCAAACATCAACCGCAGAAATTCTAGTCCTAAGGGCCTTCTCCAGAGCTCCTGTACTGAACTAATGACCATCATATTTTTTGTATGTAGGTTAAAATATCCTGTTACATATTTCAGCTTCTAAAACGTGTGACATGGGAAGCTTTTATCCAGGCATTACCAGGGTTTTACAGTTGTTAAAAAGTGCATTGGAGAAAGATTTCATCATATTAGACTATTTCCTCTTCCCACAGTTAACTTGATGCTTTCTCTTTCAAGCCAAGATGCCACACCAACTTTATGGGACTCCTTAGAAGAACCTCATATTAGAGACACCAGTGAGTTTGAATATTTATTCTCCAAAGACACAACTCAACAGAAGAAGAAACCCCTGTCAGAGGCCTATGAGAAGAAGAACAAAGTCAAAAAGGTACTGTGCAGTCATCATTGTAATCACAGACATATGGGAATTCTCTCATCCTGCTGGCTGGTGCTCTTTTCCAAAAAGATAATGTAAGCTTGGATGGCAAAACGATCCTGTTAGTTTAAGAAACCTAGGCCTGCTGTTTTGGTTTTATCTTCTGAATTTTTAAATGCTATTCTGAACTATTGTTTGTGTTAGTTAGGGTTACTGTTGCCGTGATGAAACGCCATGACCAAAGAAACTTGTGGAAGAAAGGATTTATTAGTCTTGTGCTTCCTTGTCCCTCACTGTTCATCATTAAAGGAAGTTGGGACAGGGACTCAGACAGGGCAGGAACCTGGAAACAGGAGCTGATGTAGAGGCCACGGAGGAGTGTTGCCTACTAGTTTGCCCCTCAAGGCTTGCTCATCTTGCTTTCCTGGGGACCACTAGCCTGGAGTGACCCCCACCTGCAATGAACTGACCCTCCTACATTGATCACTAATTAAGAAAATGCCCTCAGATTGCTTACTGCAGAATCTTATGAAAGCATCTTCTCAACTGAAGCTCCCTTCTCTCCAGTGACCCTAGCTTGTGTCGAGTTGACATAAAACTAGCCAGCACAACTATAGTCATTAATTCTATTGAAAAATGTATTTAAATTGCTGTCAGTGAAAGTCATTTGTATTCCACCCGAAAAATAGATCTCATAGGACTGTGGTGATTGCTCAGTTGGTAAAGTACCTTGTCAATAAATGTGAGGACCTGAATTTGATCCCCAGGGGATCAAAAAAGTCAGGTGTAAAGTGAGTGCCTGTAATACTGGCACTAGAGAGACAGAGACAGGAGGATCCCTGGGGCTTGATGACCAGCCAGTATAGTCAACTCTAGTTCAGAGGGAGACCCTGTCTCAAAAACTAAGGTGTAGAGTAGCTAAAGAAGACACCCACAGTCAGACTCTGACTTCCAAATGCATGTGCACAAAGGTTTATGTGGACTCACTCATGCATACATAAATATGCATGTATACATGCAAATATATCTCATTCATAGAACCATTTTATTAGACTCCATGGCAGAGGGCAGTATTCTAAGTCTGTGCTCAAATGTGATAACAAACAAAATGGAATGTTCAGTCCTTTACACTAGCTATTTTTCTTCTGTAGCTACTAAATATGGTAACAGTAAGTTCTATTGGACAGCTCTTTGTAAATATTAGCAATGTGTGAGAGGGAGAAAAACCAACCCTAAAATGGTTATTGCCCTGTGGAGTTTAACAGTCATTAATACAAGCAAACCTTGACAATCCTACAGTAGAGCAAGGTAAGAGAATCTGCATAGGCAAGGGGTGAGTGGGATCTGCACTTTTAAATGGTGTTTTCAAGGCAAGTCCCATTGGGAAGATAACTTCTGTGTAAGAGCATGAGGATTTTAAAACCAAAAGCCACTAGTCATCTGAGAACAACTTTGCCATCACCAAGCAGTCAGGCAGACGTGAGGCCCAATCATACCTCAGCTAAACACTGTGACCCAAGGAAAGGTGCCAGCCCTTGCTCTCTCCTAATCCCTGAGTTGTAGTACAAGATAACATCTGCTATGGTTTAGTAAATCTCCCAAAGGCCCATTTGTTAAAACTTTGGTTCCCAGGGTGGTACTACTGGCACCTTTAGGATACAGTGCCAGTAGAAGGTCCCTAAGTCACTGAAGACATACCCTCAATAGGATTGTAGGACCCTAGTCTCTCATCACTTTCAGCTCATGAGGTGAGCAGAGAAGTTGGGTCTGCTGTGTTCTCCTACCCTCATATGCTGCCTTTGCCAAGGGTCTGAAGCAAAAAAGACATGGGATTTTGGCATAGAACATGCGGAATAATGGGTAAAAATAAACCTTTTCTCTTTCTATGTTATTTGCTTCAGGAATCCTCAGGTATCTTGTTATTGTGCACAAAAGCTAGCTAATACAAGAGCCACACACCATGCCCTTTTGTGATAATGAAATGAACTCATGTTGTATGTGGTCTGTGGTATGTGGTCAGTCCACATTCTCTGATGGCTGCTGGCCACATTCTGTGGTGGCTTGCTATGGCCATCTGATGGGTGCTGGCCACGTTCTGTGGTGGTTTCCTATGGCCATGTGATGGGTGCTGGCCACGTTCTGTGGTGGTTTGCTATGGCCATGTGATGGGTGCTGGCCACGTTCTGTGGTGGTTTGCTATGGTCATCTGGTGGCTGCTGGCCACGTTCTGTGGTGGTTTGCTATGGCCATCTGGTGGCTGCTGGCCACATTCTATGGTGGTTCGCTCTGGCCACCGCCATTGTCACAGCTCCTCTGTCTTGTTCTGTTAGCAGCAGAGTGGTGCTAAGGGCTTGGTGAGTCCTAGTTCAGTTGCTGATTGGCTCTGTGAACTTGAAGGGAGTGGTTGTCTTCCTTCTCACATTTTCTCTTTCCTAGAAAATATGATTGTCAATACCAAATCTACTTGGCCATGGTTCTGTGAAGCCTATGGGAATCTGAGAAAGTTTCAAGTGTGTATCAGACGGTGTTACTGTCATCCATATGTCCTTCTTTTATTATGTGGTGGGTCTCACATGTCAGTTCATACTCCCTGTTCTGCTACAAACATAACTATATTACATGAAATGGGCTGCAACTTGCAGAAGAAAAACCAGACGTTCCTGATTGTAGTTTTGTGATCCAAATTAAATTTTCCCATGGACCTAAAACCATGATCAATAATTTTCATCCATAAAGTACACTAGAAATATTTTATCATGAGAAAATGTGATTCCAATAATTAGATATGGTAATGAATCATTTTCCTTTTTTTAACTTTTAATTGTGTGTATGTGTATGTGTTTGTGTGTGGATTTGTCTGTGTGAATGTCTGTACCTGCGGAGGCTGGAAGAGGGCCTTGGATCCCCTGGAACTGGAGTTACAGCAGATGTGGGCTCTCCAACATGGGTGCTAGGATTTAAACCCAAGCTCACTGGAAGGACAGCAAGTGCTCTTAACCACTGACCCATCTCTCTGGTCACAGAAGGAATTTTTTAAGTGTACGTATTACATAGAACAACTGGGGTTCTTCTGTAAGAACAGTACCAGGCAAGAAGTCACTGACAAACCTTGAAATGGATTCCAGGAAAGTTAGGTTCTTACAGATAGATGGGGGGAGGGGCAGTCTGGCTTTTTAGATGCCATCTATCACTGTTAGAAAGGCAGAAGGAAAATCCCTACATCCCTAAGATGCCCTCAGTTTACCTCTGCCAGCAAAGCTTTTCTAACTAACCAGAAACTCTCCAAGTATTGTCTTGTGCAATATCATATTAAATTCTTCTGTGTTCTCCATTTCTTCTTCAATTGTATTGCTCTGTTTTGTTTCTCTCTGGATGTTTTTGTAACATGTTGTTTCCTCCTAAAATGAATTATTTCTGTTTTGTAAGTGAATATTTGTTTTCAAATCCATTAACATTTGGTCATTCGTTCTAGTTTCTTATCTCCTAATTGTGTGCCCATTCAACAGTTGACTTTAATTAAGGCCATTAGTCCCTGATTATTTGTTTTGTTGCTTAGTCTAAAGGATGTGCTTCCTTTGAACTCTGCAAGTTTGCTCCTTGATGAGGTTCCGTCACCTCACAGAACCTACGTGCATGTGTGCAATGTTTGAGGGTTCGCTGCAAATGGAGCCAAACCACCTGGGTCCAGTGGGCTTCCCAGGAGGGGTGGTGTTTGGAGTTTTCAGTGAACTTTGTACTCTACCTTAAGTTGAGTTTCTAAGTTGTAAAGAAAGTAAAAAGCTAAACCAATGCCAGAAGACTGCAAACCAGCCCCTTTGAGCCTGCTCAGCATCCATGCCTGTGGCCAGATTGCAAACATCAAGATGGAGCCTTTGGTCTCCTCTAGAATCAGATGTCTGTTTTCCTTTCTCCTGAAGTGAAGATGAACATGGCTTTTTAGAGAACTTTCAGCTTTGGGGGCCAAATCCTTCAGCATAATCATGAGATGGTTCCCATATGAGAAGACCTCAAGGAGACATGTCAAATAGGTCTTTTTATAATGCCTAAACTGGAGGCAGAACCGTGTGTGTTGGGTTTTGAAGAATCTAGCTTTTTGAACTCTGGAAAGAGGGACTCAGCTAACATCGAGGCAGAAATGTACAAATCTCATAAGTAGAGCTGTGCATTCCACATATATGATTCAGAAATGATAGACTTTATTGTCCAGTCCACTGAACTCAGGGGAGAACTTCTAACGTCAAGCTTTATAATAGTGATTACATTTCCCATTGTTGATCTTGTCTTACACTAAGACACACATGAATTCTCAAACTGGGAAGTAATCTTGTTCTCCAATCAGCAGTCTAAGAATTAAAAGGAAACCCACTCATAGTGTAGTTCCATTCTCTCATCAGGACATAGAAACCAAGGCTGAAGGGACTTCTAGGACTTTGAGCCTCTCTAACTTGGAAGATGGTACTGCCGAGCATGGGAGAGTACCCGCAAGATCTTCAGCACATGTCTGCGGTTCCCTTTTTAATTCACCACACTGTTGATAGGCACCGTTCTCGCTGAGACGATTGAAACTGATGAACAGGAACAGCCGTTGCTAGAGGAGACAAGGCAAGCTACACTTGGTGAAGTCTAAACTGTTTCTCCTCATTGCGAGATTATCCAAAGTGTTCTTTAGTATTCTATTGAGGGGGAGGGGGAATCCAAACTCCTGAAGAAAAATATGTGCCTGTGTACACTTAGGGCAAAGAAACAAATAGATTTCAAGTGTATTGTTTCCCTTGAGTCAACCCATTGAATTCTGTGTACTAACTATAAAAAAAAATCTTAGGCAGGACACTTCGCACACTCAGGTGTTTGCCATCCTCATCATCAGATCAGGCCCATCAGCCACTACAAGCACAGCAGGAACCAAACTGAGAACAAGAGCACAGAACACAACAATTGGCAATATCACCACCACCAGGTACAGTCTATTCCAAGCACACTGCCTTCCCACATCAACCTTTCCTGTATAAAACTGAGAACAGTGACTTTTTAACATGACTATTATGGGAACAAAAGGAAATTATAATTATGAAAATGCTCGTAAGTGTTAATGTTAATCTCTTGTTTTATAAACTACTGTCATGTCAAAGGGTTGGGAAGAAAATATTGCCAGGTGTGCTGACACACGCTTGTAATCATGGTACCTGGGAAGCTGAAGCAAGAGGGCCATAGGTTCTAGGCTACACTGGCCTGTATGAGACTGTGTTTTGTTTTGATTTTTAAAAAAAGCCTTAAAAAGAATCTAGAGCCTGCTGGTGGTGGCACAAGCCTTTAATCCCAGCCCTCGGGAGGCAGAGGTAGGTAGATCTCTGAGTTCGAGGCCAGCCTGGTCTACAAGAGCTAATTCCGGGACAGCTAGGGATGTTACACAGAGAAATCCTGTCTTAATCCTGTCTTGGGAAAACACACACACACACACACAAGAATCTAGAACATCTCTGGGCCATTCTTGTGTTCCATTATTTATAGCGGCATTCCACAACTTCCTGTAATGACACATTCTGGCATCAAGCACTCCATCTCAGGCTGGCTTGCGTTCTCTTTCTTGCACTGTAAAATAAGTGTTTACACTGTTAGTGCATCCGTGTTTACACTCTCCCTAAGTTATATTTGTTCCCGAGCAAGAAGGTCAGCGCTCTGACCAGATTCCAAGTGTCTGTCTCTATTGTCAGAGCCTCTTTCTCTTGGCCTCTGTCAAGGAGGTCACTACTTTTTGATAAGCATCCCAATTATGTTCTAGGCTTGCCTGACAGGAAATCTGCGAGACCCGCCAATATCCTTCTGCTCTTGAGATGCTGTGATCTGACTGTGAATTATGAATCATCTGTTTGTTTCCTCTTCTGTGAGATGTATGAAAGCTTTCTCCTCCCTCTGTCTCCTTCATAGATATTTCTTAAGAATTAATGAGACACTGGCTACTTTCTCTGAGCCCTTTTGGGGGAGATGGGCTGGGATGGCTCAGTAGATGATATTCTGTTGAAACTTTCTGGTGCCAAGATCCTTCAGCCTCGATTGTAATTTGGTCACTTTGGCGAGGATTGAGGCTTCAATGCTCAAATCCCAGACTTTGTGTCTCATTGTAGTGGGGAGGGGAGAAGGGCAAAAAGAGAGCATTGCTTGGAAGCCCGAACATAAATTTATAGGGTTTTTATAACCTGTTGCCCTTCCAAGTTTATATTACTCCAGCTTTTGTAACAAAGCTAATTCTCTGTGCTGCCTTGGGAAGGTATGTGTGTTATTTCCCCCCTCGGCGTGAGGATAAGTTGGCACCTCTTTAACATTTCTCCTGTGTTTGATAACTGCGTTGAGTTATTGTGTCCCAAATGCCCATGTGTTGGTCTGCGTTCTGGGAATATTAGTACTGTTCCCAGACCCCGGAGTAGACCTGGAATGATCAATGCTTTTTCTGTTCTGCAGTTAACAAACCCCTGACTAGACAGATTTACCTAAAGGAAGTGAGAGCCTCTTCTGGACAGGCACCAGCAGAACTCTACTACCTTGTGGATTTTATTTAGGATTGAGATAACCCCTGAAGTTGGTTTGCACATCTACTTTACCTGCTTTTTTTTTTTTTTAGAAAGTGGCAAAAACTTATATATGGATATCTGTATTTTTTCAGGATATTGAATCTAAGTATTGTCCTGGGAGTTCAACTATGTTTCTAAAGTTGGCTGTTAAAAGAATAATTTAATCTGGCTTCGTAACTCAGGCCAGCTTGTCATCAGTCACTACCTCCCAGAAGCCACAAGAGGGCACCTTAGAATGAGACTCTCAGCTAAGTGTGTCCTATTCCAGAGACAGCGATGGAAGCCCAGGAGGCCAAATTTCACATCACATTATCCCACGTTCTCCAAGCCAAGTGCATATTAGAAAAGCTCCTAAGTGTCTGCAGAGTGAAAGCTGTTCCTAAGCAGAGTTGTAGAGCTTGCAATGAATGACTGCAGTCTGGAATGGATGAAGGATGGGACTCAGCTCCTCTGGAACTAATTCCACTCCAGAACCTATCCCGTCTCTACCATCTCTTTAAAATTTATATAAAGACAGGGAAGAGTTATTTGAATATACCCTTGGGGCTCATCTAATTAAAAGTACAAGGTGTAATTAGATTCCCAAAGCTATACTAGGAGAAAGCCAGTTAAATACAGTGCTCTTTGTTTTGTTTTTGTAACCTGGAGCCTCATTCATTTACCCCAAGTTTCTAAGATGATAGCGGTGACTAGAGCTGGAGAAGGGATGCAGCCGAGTGGCCATGCTGGGGTATGATGGTGGCAGCAATTCTTCCAGTTTCCAGATCTAAAGGAGAAGCCTATTAAAGATGGGAAAGTAATAAGAAAGATCCTATACATGCACTTAAGTTACAACCCCAGTTCATATGGATGCTACGCAGGGTGTTCAGGTAAAGGCATCAATGACCTTTTCAAATACACAGATTCCAATGTCCCCCGGCAAATGCTTATTATGGTCAGAAGAAATCTCGATGACTTTGTATTTGGGGGGGTATTTGTCAGGTGAAGATGACCATGAAAACTTTGACTGGTAGTCATGATGCTAAGAGGGTTTTTAACAACAGTTTAGTTGCTTGGTGTATATTAACTTAGTTAATTCCATAAGAGCTCAGGAAGGTGGTTCCTGTCATTAATCCCATTTGTCAATGAGGACACTAGAGTATTGAGGGGTTAGATATCACACAGCCTGGCATCACACAGCTCATAAGCACCAGACCAAGGATAGTTCAGGACTGTGTTCATAATTACATGAAAACCAGTGCATTCATCTAAGTACAATGTTGACTTCAGGTCCACTTGGTAAAGTCCGAATTGTATTTCCAGTCATCATAGAGTAAAAGGAGCACTGGCTTGCTGTCCGTATTTATGGTGTGTAGTTCTGACTGGCACCAGCCAAGAACCAAATCCTGGATGAGGCCATTGAAGTCACTGTGTAACAACTGTCTCACCAATGTCAGTAGATGCTCTTCCATTTGAAGGCTTCCGAGGCTCAGCTGGCTTCTCTGCGGATGAGAACACTTAGCATCCACCAGCTTTAATTTGACTTTCTGTGTGAGAGGTCAGACAAGGAACCTCACAGAAACCAACATCTCAGCGCCCCTGGAGCATCCTGCAGACTCGGCTGCATTAAACCTATGCCACGCTGTAAGAGTCACATGTACATAGGCCTCAGGAAGGAACTCTGATCTTAAGAACCCCTTCGTTTTTAACAGGTTTATTTCAAAATAAAGTTCCTTCCGGTGCCGAGACATCAATTGGCAATCTTTGGAAAGTCTCAATGCAGATTTGGGGCCAGAGAACTTTTTGCCTTGAGGATTGCTTTTTTTAAATTTTTTTTATTTTTTTTAAATCATTTAGCTTTTGTAAGGAGCATAGCATCCAAAGAGGAAGTTTTAAACAACTCTTCCCAGGTACAAAATATCAGAACTTACCTGCATGTGGACACCTTGCCTCACAGACTTTCGCAGTCAATTGGAGGCTTGCCCAGCCAATGAATAGCAGAGACTATACTGCAAGCCGAGCTTGCAGACACTTTTCTTCCTCTAAAGAAGCGCTTTTCCTTCATCACAGCTGTCCTTATATACACAAAGTGCTTGGCAGCCACAGCCGTCGGTGGAATTGGCTGACCTGGCCTTTCATCACCCGACCATCCCTTAGAAGACTGCAGGTTCCAGAGGCCAAGAGTTCAGGTTACACCAGACAAAGCTGTCCATTTACTTCCGAGGGGAGTCTGGTTTAACACCAGCACCATGGCCACACTTGTAATTTTTGATAAAATACCTTTGACCCAGTGCGTGATTTCATTTAGACCCGACCTAAGTTCTCTCCAGCTGAGGCTAATTTGCATGGCTGTAAACACGGACCTTACAAAGCTCACCAACTGCGATAAAAGCCCAAGCAACCTGAGACTGCTGGAAACTCCGAAATCCGCCTTTGGTATCCGAGGCTGACTCTGAGTCACGCTTCAGCCCAGGAGGCTGCCAGTGAGCAGCAGCTAAGGAAATGTTATTCTGATGGATCTGATTAGAACCGCAAGGTTAGCCATGGTCAATTTAGAAAGACAGTATGAGAAGAAATCATGTGTACAGCCGTGTTCTGGGTCAGTGAGGCCCCTGCCAGAAGTCTGAAAAGCCCCGGTTCTGCCAGGACCCTTATCAGATCTCCTCAGTGGGGTACAAATGGGATTGGAGGTTTAGGGGCCCTCCTGGGAAATGAATGACAAAAGGGGATTGGGCTACCAGTGAGTCAGGCTTGCTTCCAGCTGGATTCCTTACCAGCCCCTTTCAAGGGAGTGCTGGAGCCCCTGAGTGCCCGGGTTCCCTGGAGAACCACCTCAGATCCTCTGGGCACTGGGTAGAAGGTGGAAAGGCTAATTTTACAAGGCCGGGAGGCTCTCTGTTGACCCCCAGAAGCAGCCAGATGGAACCTATTGGGCATTTTGACCCCTTCCTTTACCACACAGTGTTTTAATTGGGATCTGGCTCCAGGCCCTGGTTACAAAATAACCTGAGTTTTAGTGTTTTCATCTTCATTAATTAACTTTTATGCCAGGTGCCTTATTAAGTCACATTAAGGTGTTTTGCATGTGCAAAATATCCTAGGTGAGAAGGGAGTCTCGAGAGCAATGGAGAGCTAAAGTACCAGGTTTCATTCCCCAACTGGTTATCACATTGCTCTTCACTCCCTCGAAGACTCTGTCAACTTCCTCAGTCTGAGATAGTGGTTCTCAGCCTGGAGGTTGTGACTCCTTTAGGGGGTCAAACGACCCTTTCCTGGGGGCTGCACATCAGTCATTTACATTAAGATTCATAACAGTAGCAAAATTATAGTTATGAAGGCGCAACGAAAATTGTGGAACTGCATTAAAGGGTCACAGCATCAGGAAGGTTGACAACCGCCAGCTTAGGACAAGCCTGCAACCCAGCTTTTAAGTGTTGCTCTTCACGTGACTATTGCATTCTTGTCAATTCTGGAGCCTGATAGAACTTCCGCCTGGGGTGTGGTTCTCCTTCTCTCTGTCCAGCTCAGGAACGTACTTGTGACTTGCAACTCTAGGATAAGGCACATTAATTAACAACGAGAGATGCATTTAAAATGAGGCCAAAGAAAAGCCACAGTGCTTAAGCTGGGGCTTATTATAAATAGATCACTCTGTACTTTAATCTTACTAATGGAAAAACTGAGACAGTGAGAAGATTGCTTGGGAAGAATGTGATTCAAAATGTGGCAGTGAAGATGTCTACAGCCCACTATGTTAGGAAGACGCTGGAGAAACTGGGCCTTAGGATGTTTGTGTGAGACTCAGCCTTGTAGGGGTTCAGCCATTGAATTGCCACCTATGAAAGTCATGGACCTCTGAGACTGAATATGCTTGGAGAAGGAGCTGGAACTCGGATCAGTACACAGTACCTATAAGCTGAGATCTCTGTGTGTGCTCAGAGCAACAGGAAGTCAGTGGCAAGGCTGAAGTACAGGTGTTCCACCTTGTGCTTTCTCTAGCAAGCCCAAAGCGATAAGAGACGTGGGTAGACTAACAATGGAGGTAGAGTTTAAGGCCTGAGGGTCTTGAGAAACATCTGTTCTTTCCTACGGGGCCAGTCCTTCCTATGGCTTGTCAGTACAGTTGTCTGCCTAAGATGTCCGCTGGTTCCACTGTATTGCCAACATTACCAGGAGAAAGAACAACAGCAGCAATAATGATAACCTCTTTAGTGCCATCCCAGAGGATAGCAGGGTTGAGTTATAACCAGATGTTTCATCTCTCACTCAGTGATTCTTGGGCCCCACTGGCTTAGCAGAAATCCATTTTGCTCTATCTTTGTGTTTGTATGGGACCTGCTGGGGCACAACTATGCAATTAAAGTGAAGGAATTTCAGTCAGGTACTGGAGGATGGATGCCCTCATTGCCAAAAGAAAATCATGGGATAGCTAACAGGATGTGCCCCGGCTTCTTGGCACTATTTTTAGTTGACTTTCATCACGTCCATGGTACAGTGCAACATAGTCAGAGTTTGGCAGGTATCATGACATGGCCTCCTTCATGCTTTGTAGACCACCGTGGCCTTTAAACAAACAATGCAAACATATAAGTAAAATGGCTGATTTAGGGGCTGGTGAGACCCTTAAATATGATGCTTTCCTAGGCTAAGTTCTCTATTCACAAGTATACTGAACTAACTGCCGTGTTTATATATGTGCATAAAAAAGCAGGTTTTTTTGTTTGTTTTGTTGTTGTTGTTGTTGCAGGGTTTTGAGGTAGGGCCTCATTCAGACTGACTTAGAATTTTTATGGATCCTCTTTCCTTGGCCCCTGAAGTTCTGGAATTACAGGTGTGAAGCACTAAGCCTGGCAAGTCAAGACTTTGTTTTGAAGCAATTTTAGAAACCATAAGGAAGAACATTGCAAATCTCCCAGTTGATAAGGACTTTCCCACATAGTCCACATCCTTCACTTAGAATGAGATGATGTTAAAAGTCATTCCTTCATAAAATGACCTGATTTTACCCATGCTTCCTGTCTATTTTCAGCAAGCTATGGTCTCTTTGTAACTTTTGTATTTGTTATTAAAATGGCCTTGTGAAAAAAAAAAAGTCATTCCTTCATTCACTCATTCAGCGACAAACATGATCAGTTGCAGGTGTCAATATAAAAAACGCTTTTGTTTACAAAAATTATAATCATCAGTACTAGTCATGGGTTAAGAAAATAATTATAGAGGAATTTGGAGAATAGTTACTACAAAAAATTAAAATACTAGGTATGAAAATTCGAAGGTGAACTTGAAATGTACAGTTGTGAATATTTAAACCAGATAAAGTAAAGATAAAAAAAAAAGGTGAAGTTTCAAAACTTAATAGCCAGAGGAAAACAAATAAAAACCCAAAGAAACTAGAAGGAAATTTTGAGTTAACAACAGAAAGCTGTTTTTTCAAGTTATATGTTCATAAGGGTGAGCTCTGTACGTTTAAAATGAGATGGGAATGGGAATTTTAGAAAACCTAAGCACAGCTCAGAAAATCAATACAGACAATGGTTTAATTGAAAACTGCAACAGTATTCAAAAACTCAGCAGAACTGGACAAAATGAACAAGTAACAAGTGCTGGGAAGTAAGAGTCCAGGTCACTCCAGATGCAGGAGAGGTATATGTGGCAGATCATGGGCCAGCCCCTGCCAGTAAATGAAATAACATGAAGTAACTCCCTAGAAAAGTATCAACTATCGGAACAGCCAAGAAGAAATAAGGCACCTGGATGGCTCTATAAATATTAAAGAAATTAGATTAGTAACTTCAAATCATCACACAGACCATGGGCAAAGGCCAGGTGGCTTTATTGCTCCCAACTTTCCCTAGATGCAGAGCTTCAGGGAATCGAGCATCATGTTAATGTCATTGATAGCATCCGTGTCCTTGATGGCACTAGCAGACAAGAACACACAGGTCAGATACAGGGAAAACCACAAAGGTAGAAGCAGAGGCCCTAGCCAGAATATCAACAAACAGAATACAGAATGGTATACTGTTTGGTGATTAATGTGACTTGTTTCAGACAGGAACATTTGATTCAAAATTATAAAATGCTTTTATAAATTAGTGGGTCGTTAATAGTTTAAGGGAAGAAAAATAATAGGATTATCAAAAAGATGATGCAGAAACATTTCTTTAAATGTGATTATGATTTACAATGAAATTTATAGCTAACTATGAATGGAAGAGAACATGGTTAGTGTTCAACAAAGTGTTTATTAAAAAGGTACAAGATAAAGGCATATTTGGTAAGAATTTTAAAGTTTTCTTTTTCAAATCAAAGCGAAACAGGAATACCTACGTCTGCTGCTTTTGTTTATGACTGTAGTAGAGATCCAAGCCAGTGTGGTCAGGCAAAGGAATAATAAATAAGCCCTGTGGCAAAGACAAAGACGAAGCAGTGAGTAAGGCGGTGGTGGTGCACACGTTTAATCCCAGCACTTGGGAAGCAGAGGCAGACGGATCTCTGTGAGTTCGAGGCCAGCCTGGTCTACAGGATAGCCAGGATTACACAGAGAAACCTGTCTCGGAAACCTAAAAAGAAAAAGAGAGAAAAGAAATGAAACAGTATTGTTTATAGAGATGACATTTCTATGAAGAAAACCCCTTTATGTTGAATTCAACATAAACATATGAGAATATTATATATTACCAATAAGGAGCTTGGAATTTTAATTGTAAAAATACTATTATAGGAGCATTAATTACCTTAGGATAAATCCTAGCAAACAGTCATGATTGATATAGAAAATATTGCCTTAATTGAAAGCATTTAAACAGATCTAAACAAAAGGAGAAAGGCATATTATCATCATGAAGAACAAGCATTCTTCAAAGTATTCTGGTCAGAACAAATAGGATTATTTGGTATTTAAGGATTTAACTCTAAAATTTATATAGAAGACAAAAATTCAAAGCTAACAAAAAACTCCAATAAATAAAATTAAAAACTGAGTGAAAGACACCCATCTACTTTATCTTAAGAAAAATAATGTCACTCGGGAGGCAGAGACAGGCGGATCTCCGTGAGTTCGAGGCCAACCTGGTCTACAACAGCTAGTTCCAAGACAGGATCCAAAGCTACAGAGAAACCCTGTCTCCCTGCCTCAAAAAACAAAACAAAAAAAAAGAAAGAACGAAAGAAAGAAGAAAGAAAGAATGTGAGATTTAGTTAGGATAGCACAGAAAGCTTGTAATTGGTACAAGAAAAACGATGGTTCAGAAGAGGAGAGGGCTGTCTGAGGATATGTAAAAACATGTCCATGAGAAATGTGGTGTCTCAAATCCATGTGCAAAATCAACTATTGAAAGAAATATTTTAAAAGATGAATATATATTGTGTGAAAGGAAATAAAATGAAGCCCAGCCTCCCTTAATGAAAAAAAGACAATTATAGATCAGGGTCAGAATGAGAATGGAAAACATTGTTTTATAAAAGAATATAGACTCAGGCCTCCTAGCATCATGTGGAAAAGATAAAGGAAACATTAACAAAAGAGGAAAGATGATCACATTAAGATAATTCTTGCTTGTGAATAAATTCTACAGAGTGTGAAAATTAAGCCACAACCTTGGAAAGCACATCTGAAATTCATACAAAAAAATTAATATGTTCTAAAGTGTGTGTAGTTTCCCTAGTCTTTGTATTCCAGATTGGTGTTTAGCACAGTTGGTCTCTAACTAGCAAGATTCCACAAGGGCTGAGGTAGCCAGCATGTACCACCATGTCCAACTACAGTGATGATTCTTGAATATGACATTCAGTAAAATATTCTCCAAAGAAAATTTACATTGCTCTAAAGTTCAAGAATAAGAAAAACTAAAGAATTTTACAGGATTATGTGTTTGTGGCAAATAACCTTTTTAAAAGAATAAAAGCAAACTAAAATTCTAATTAGAAAATGGTTTCATAATTACTATCTATGTATAATTAAATGGAATGTGTGGCTGTCTTATATGAAATATAGTAGGACAGATGGGCCATGTTCCAAGGTACTGTAGTTTTGGATTTCTTAGGGTGAGATATATTTCAAGTAATAGGACACAAGATGCTTGGGTGACTGTACAGATCACCTCCTGTGTGCTTATTATGAACTAGTCCCATTTGAAGAAATCTTAAAGCACTTGCATTTGTGATTCTGGGGCCAGTAGATTAGAGGCTTGCTCCAGGAATGGTGCTAAATAGAGATCATGGAACCAACCCACTCCTTTCGCGGGAAGACTGGCCGGGCAGTCTACCTGCTGCACTGTGGTAAGAAGGACCAGAAGATCAATTAGGTGGCAGTGTTCAAGATCCACACCACATGTCTTAGCAGTCTTATAGCTGTCACACACACAGGACTACCCTGGCGTTCCGTTTTAGCATGCCCTGGGATCATCACCTTCCGAGTTTGGGAGAAACTCTGTCACAAGAAGCAATGTGATGCCATGTCGTTAGCTGCTTCTCAGGATGAGTAGAGTAGCCTACCTTCCAATTGTGGTGGCCAGCTAAGACTCCTGAGAATTGCTCTAGGTAAAGTGAATCTGCAAAAGGAAGCTGTGGTATCACCTCAGATATCTTCAAAGGAGGACGTATTTCTCTGTGAGTTCTGTGTCAGCTGTCACCATCCAGTGACTGGAGGTCCTGAAGCCTGGGTTGCTCACTCTGGGTTGATCTTCACCAGCCATGAACGAGCCAGGTGATTTGCATCTTGGGTATTCTTGAAATCAGAGGCCATCCATCATTTCTGATATCTTGAATTCAATGATTATCATATCAAAGACATACGACGACATTGAGGATAATAACTTCTCTGTTGTCCATTATCTCTGAGCAGCTTGGCGTAATTACTAGCATATGTTCTTCTCAGGAGACTAGCTAGCACTTCAGGCTTGGAAAATGAAAGCCCCGTTTGAGTCATCAAGGATATGTGAGAGATTGGGTTCAAGGTCTTCTTTTAAGATGGGAGATTATATAGAGATGAGACAGGAAGTCCAAACATCATGCAAACTTTGTTCTCAGAGCTTTTAGAAAGACAATATGGTAGTCTGTGTACTTGGGATTTGCGTTATATGAAAAAGATTTTTTGCCACCCTTATTGACTATGAATGATCCGAAGAAGACTGACACTGGAGCATATTTCCAGCTAGTTAACAACAGAAAAAAAAGATATCTCAATCATTTCTAAACATAAAAAAGGATTTATAAACATACAGGGACCACAGAGATGGCTCATTGGTTAACAGTACATACTGCTCTTGCAAGTGATTGGAGGAGTTCAGTTCCCAGCACCCACACTGGGCAGCTGACAACCCACCTACAACTCTGGCTCCAGGGGATTTAATGCCCTCTTTTGACATGCCTAAACACATATGTGGACACACACATATACAAGGAATAACATACATCTTTATAAATATGCAGACATATATTTCACCATTGCTCCAACCTTCAGTTACTTCTGTTTGCGGTCACCTCACTTCTGATGTGCAGCCCATGGACCAGTAGTATACATAAGCATCACCAGAAGCATCAAAAACCATGCCTTGTGACTATTCAAGGCTAACTTAGCAAACTGCCCCAAACTTAAAACTTGTTCCGTGAATCTTCCATGAAGATATTAAAAATCAAGTCTGCAAGCAGTGATTTCTCCTGGTCATTTCTTCTCTCAAGATTCATGATCAGTAGTGAGAGAAAAATGTGATTTGGTTTGGGGACTTTC
Organism: Ondatra zibethicus; assembly: GCA_004026605.1. Lineage (NCBI taxonomy): Eukaryota > Metazoa > Chordata > Mammalia > Rodentia > Cricetidae > Ondatra > Ondatra zibethicus. Next base: position 19,831 of record PVIU01024553.1, read on the forward strand.
TTTCTGTGTAACATAGAAGTGGTAAAACCTTCAGAACCTCCCCCTGCTTGTCACAGCCCTCGCCTCTCTGCTCCAGCACCACAGCCCAGCCACAGCCTTCACCTGCTGTGGCCTCCTCTGAGCTTGCTTGAAGGACAGAATTCACCAGCCTTCACACCAATGAAAGAGTTTCTCAGTCTCATCAGTTTGGGGATGGGCTTGCCAAATATGTGCTCAGACTCAGGACAGGATGACAATTTGCCTTTTCACATTTCTTGGTCAGGAGCCCAAATCCTTAAAGTAAACTTTGTCTGGGCAATTTTATGTGTCCCCAAAAGTGAGGCCATGGAAGCGAGTCAGACCTAACATTCTAACCGAACAGGGAGGCTCAGTTTCCCTTGAAACGCTTAATGGGGTGGATTATCAGGCTGCGTGTGGAAAGCTCATTTTAATGGCATTATCAGGCCAGTTGACAGAGGCCTCTGCCCAGAAGCATGCTGGGCTACACTGCCCATCAGCAGCTGGGGCTTGTTTGCACCAAGTCAGTTGACATTTCATAATATGGCACCACGGAGCCTGCCAACTTAGCTCCTCGGCTGCCATGCCAGCAGCGTGGGGTGGAGCATGGAAAAGCAGGGAGGCAAGACCTGAGTCTGCATTTATTTTCCTGGGCACCTGCCTAGGAGCAATTGTATGTCCAGGGAAGCGCTGATTGTCTCTGAGGGGAGAAAGCTGCCGATTCTGGTCCAGCTCTTCTGTCCAGTTGGTGCCCACTCTTGCCACTGGCCAAGAGAAGTAGTTGCTTACCTGTCCCATCTCCATTCACCTCCATATGAGAAATGGCAGATGGGGTCTGCCTTAGTTAAGGTTGCTATTACTGTGGTTATACACCATGACCAAAAGCAAGTTGGGGAAGAAATGCCTTATTTTTCAGACTGAAGGTAACAGGTTAGTTTGTCTTATCCAGTGTAATCTTTACATTTCTCAGTCATAGGGTTCCAAAACAAAAGAAGAGATGGATGCAATAGTCATTAGAGAAGTTTTATGGCTGGTGAAGAGCAAGCCAGAGTTCTATATCGCTGGCTTTGAAAGAAGTAAGGGCAAAACGAATGGAAGGAACATGGAGGCAGAGCTGATGCAGAGGTCTTGAAGGGGTGCTGCTTACTGGCTTGCTCCCTATGGTTTGCTCAGCCTGCTTTCTTATAGAGCCCGGGACCACCAGGCCAGGGCCAGCCACACCCATAATTGGCTGAACCTACCACATCAATCACTAATTAAGAAAAATGCCCTACAAGCTTGCCTACAGACCAATCTTATGGGACTATTTTCTCAACTGGGGTTCCCTCTCATCAGATGATTCCAGCTTGTGACAAGTTGATATAAAATTAACCAATACAGAATCAAAAGAAAACTCATACCTATAAACCTGGCTTGTGTCTCTAGCACTGCCCATTCCACCCCACGCACTTCACACTGGAGATTGAACCCTAGGCCACATGCATTCCAGACAACTGCTCTACCACTGCTACTTCCCAGCCCCAGTTTCTCCCTCTCTAATGGAGGATTATGCCTGTCCTCAAGCCTCCATAATAAAGACAGCTGGGTATATTGGCTTAGGCCTGTAAATGTGAACACTCAGGATACTGAGGCTGGATGATCACAAGTCCAAGACCGGCATGGGTGACACAGTTGGACCACATCTCAAAGCCAACAAAATATGAGACAAAACTTCTGTAATGACTGTTGCATCTAGCTCTTGTTTTGGACCCCTATGACCGAGAAATGTAAGATCATAGTGAATAAGACGATCCAACTTGTCATCAAAGAGGGTGAATGCCAACCTCTTCCTGCCCAGAGTTTTGCCAGGAATTAGTATTTATGAGCATTGATATGGGAAGATAAATGCAAGACACTCCCCGTCCAAAAGTACGACAATGAAACTTGGAGTTGGAGAGATGTCTCCGTGGGCAGGAGTGCTCGCTGCTCTGTCTGAGGACCTGAGTCTGGTTCCCAGCACCCACATTAGGTTCCCAGCACCCGCCTGCAGTTCCAGCCCTAGGGATCCAACTTCATCTATGGCCTGCTCTGGCTCCTGCACCCATATGCATACCCCCCGCAACATGCACATAATTAAAAGGAAGATGATACATATTTTAAAGTATCCAGACTGTTATTACATCTATAAAAGACCAATATCAAACTAATCAGAAGCACATTACATTAAAAAAATTGAGCATACCCCTTTTGAAAGTTTAAATTTGAGAGTCAGATTACTCAATTTCTGCATGTTCTGCACTCTTATATCCAAGTTAACTTAGACAAGCCATGTACCTATTTATTCTACAATTCTACATTCTTGAAAGTATGCTACTTGTGGGTATGTGAGATACATATATGCACATTTGTGTGTGTGTGTGTGTGTGTGTGTGTGTGTGTGTGTGTGTGTGTGTCTTTCATTATGCTGTGTAAGTAAATGCCTACCTTCTTATCTATTTAAATGGACAGGAGGCCTGTCCTCCAGGTTCTGTGATAATTGAGACCTCATGATTGAGACTAAGAAGGTTCAAGTCGGTGAACTAAATCCAAAAACAAATGGTCTGCTCAATCTGTTACAGATTTGAATGTGTCTGGTCCGGTAGATGTGTAGCTGTAGGAATCAATCTTCGTGATTTCAGCAAAGACAAGACTCCGTGGGAGAAGGAGTCTATGTGGCTCTTAGTTTCAGCGCTATGACACATTCCTCATTCATCTGAGACTGGGTCCAGCTTGCACGGTCCATTCAGAACCATTTATTTTTATTTTTACTCTTGGCCTCATCTGCCAAGTGCAGGCAGCAAGCTGGCAATACGTATGGATTTCTGTACATGCAAAAGTCTCCCTGGACTTGGCAAGAATTCCTTCCCAGTCTGTCTATCATGACATTTCTAGTTGAGTGGGGAGGGTGTGGTTTTTCCAGCGTAGCCATCTGTCTTCCCATTTTTGCCTTAATTCTTATTCAGTGAGGCAGCTTTTCATTTTAATCCATATATGTAAGAAATGCCAATTGTACACCGGCTCAAGCATAGGTTCAGACACTGGAAAGTGGGCTTGCGTTTTCCCCATTGGAATTCCCTAGGCACCTAATAATGCACATGTATGACATGCCATAATCCTGGTATGTGGCAGGGGTCTGAAAAGGCTCCATCTTAAACTAGGCGTGTCTAATAGGGTTTAACACAACCTGTGAATTTGCCCCTGCACAAGGTCAGCTTGTAGGTCACTAGAGTGCTACCCAAATCGCATTCTTCCCAGATCGAAATTATACCTAAGATGAAGGCTGTGTGCTGCCAAGTTCTGCTGACTACAGATAGAACTGAGATAAACTGAGGGCTTTCTAACATTCTTCAGAAACGGATTCTTCAGGATTTGGTATAAAGCAACTCTTGATAAGAGAGAGGCCTGTGTAGTTTCCCAAGTTTGGTGCAGGGATCTGTGACCAGCTGTTGTCTGTCTTCCCCAGTGGGTGCATAGGTAACACACGTCCCTAAGAAAAGTCACTGCTAGTAGGGAGTGAGTGTGAGGTTTCTGACAAATCAAGAAAGGTGCATGAGAGTAAAAAGTGGATACCAAAAAGGGTTAAAAGTTTAGTGTGCGTTTAGCAGAAATGAAGCTCTGACTTGTGAGAAAATGACTATGTATGCCTTGATTGATACAATCATAACAATTTCATAATTTTGTCCAAGCACACCAGTTCTAAAGTCTGATCCATACTTAAATATATAGCACCAGAGGAATAAATTAGACAAAAACTTGCAGATTTCTTCATTGTTAAGGGTTAAATGATTCTAAACTCTTTAGTTCAATAGACAATGTTCTATAAATCCTTATGTTCTCCAGTAATTGCTTTCTGAAAAAAAAACTTTCCCATTCAACCTGGACTAGACACTGTCATTGAGGAACCTCTATGAAATGAATTCTGGCTGGGAGCTTGCACATGTCCCCTGTTACTGGATCTGCATGAACATGAAAATCATTAACGTGAGAGCCAGCAGATGATGCTTTAGAATGTTAAAGTCAGGGCTTCTGTGAATGTCCAGCAATGAAAGGTGCTGGACCAACCCTGTGCTCTTCTGCATCATGAAAGCCATCACTGCCTTTGGCTCCTAAAGCCTTGAAGCACCTCCAACATGGTAGTCATCCAAGTCAGAGGGCATCCGTGCCTGAGCATGGGGCTCCTGGTTATGCAAGGCTTATTTCCCTGCTGGCCTCCATGGAGAGATTGTTTTTTGAAGGTCAGACTTTGGACTTGTGTTGTAGGAAAATGGTAACACTTTAAGAATTGATTTGGGGTCCCCCAGAGACTGATTGCACAGTCATCTTCAGAATCCTTCTTTAAATAAGTACATCCTCAGCAACCCCCAGGATCCTCATGTCTCTACCTCCCCAGTGCTAGGATTAAAGGCACGCATTACTATACCTGGGTTCTTACATGGCTGCTGGGTATTTGAACTCTGGTTCTTATACTTGTAGTGTGAGCACATGACCAATCAAGCTCTCTCACCTGCCCTATGGGTTTAAACTGTCTTTGAACTCCCTTTAACCAAAGATGTACACATGCACACACACACACACACACACACACACACACACACACACACACACACACACACACACATGCATGTACAATCTTTCCATCCTTTCCAGCAGGCATGTCAAGTTGCAATATTGTGAGAGCTGCTGTTTGGACAGACCGCCTGTCCAACCCTGGCTGAGGGATGAGCTGATGAGCAAGGATGAGAGACAGAATGCTAGTCTTCAGACTTCTGACTTCAGACCCAAGCATGATGCAGACTACACTCCACAGCTGACCTGTGGACCACAAAGGCTCAGCCTGCAGCTGAAGGGGAGAGCTACTGATGCTGTCACCCTAGGCCTTCTTTCTATATTATTATATTGGATTTTTAGAGCAGACAGCTTAAAGTAGTCCTGAGTAATGAAAACTCAATGGAATGAGTTGGTCTTAATGATTTTCATTTTCTAATTGGGTTATATAACCTTTTGTATTTAGAATTCTGTGGCTATTTTTTTAAATATATTAGTTAAATTCCTACTTGTCCTAGTTTAATTTTGGTTGTTGTGATAAAACACTCCGACCAAAAGCAACTTAGGGGAGGAAAGGATTTATTTGGCTTATAGTTCCAGAGTACAGTCCATTATTGCACAGAACTCACAAAGGGAAGAGCTTAAAAAAAAACTTATCACGTTCATAGTTGAGAGCAAAGAAAAATGGATGTATCCATGCTTATCCATTCACTCAGCCAGTTTTCTTCTGTTTTCTACTGTTTAGAACCCCCTGCCTAGGTAATGGTGCTGCCCACAGTAGACTGGGTCTTCCTATTTCAATTAGCAACCAAGAAAATTGCCCAAACATACTTAGAGATCAACCCGACCTAGGCAGTTCCTCAATTGAGTTTCCTTTCTCAGTTGATTCTAAGTTGTGGAAAGTTGACATTTAAAATTCATCACAATATTACTGTAAAAAGATATTTAATATCTGACAATCTCGGACAACTTTGGAAT